>JASDQU010106975.1:19814-34902 GCA_032191745.1 Picea mariana | reverse complement strand
ACCAAAGGATGTTAACGCTCACTCATCATATGGGTGAGGGAGAGGGGAAGAAATAGAGGGCCTTGAAACGATCATTTGAAGCAGGCAAGATGGTTTGGTTCGGAAGTCTTCAGTTTGACTGAACAGAGTGTTTCAAGATTTAGAGGGTATAGTCCTCATCTATAAATCTAATCATTATTCTTTTTATGTAATGACTCTCTTTATGTCTATGAATTATTCGCTAATTCTCTATATGTGGTAGAGAACCATAGTGGCAAAAGGTGATATAGGGCAGTCGAAGTGGTTGTTCGATAGTTTAGCTGACTAGCCTGGTATATCAAAAGAGTATATCCCTTATTTCCACCTCGTGAAAGGATCCTAATCCTTGAGGACATGTGCTTTCCTAAACGGGTGCGAATAGGATAGTAGCGATGTTTCGTTATTTCATCTACTTCAATGAATGACCGGCTAATGATCCAGTTTGGCACTCTAGTGGTACTCCCAAGGCGGAATAGACTCTAGTGGCCTATCAGAAAGAAATCATAAAGGGCGAAGACCCCGAGATAGATGAAGACGCTAACGCCAAGGAGACATAAATGTATCTTGTGCAGTTATCAATCTTGCTAAGGCAAGCATGGGAAATACAAACGAAAGAGTAATGAGAAAGTACTATGGCCTCCTTTTAGTGGTCCGCTTTCATGCTATCTATGGAACTTCAAAATGTCCTTGCTAAGGCAAGTCTGGGAAATACGAAAGTGATTTGAGTCTTTTCGACTAACATTTCGATATGGAGAAAGTCCATTTTAGCTGGGGAGAGTTTGTTTTAGTAGGGAAGAGTTTGTTTTAGTAGGGGAGTGTTGACCGCCTATTCAACTAAGGGGTCAACTCATGTGCCATGAAGTATGCATCATCAGATGCACATATGTTGAAGATAGTATTGGTTCTACTTGGGCATTTGATGCTCCAGCACAAAATTTGGTAAACGAAATTTCCGCACCCCTGCGTGGGTTAATAATTTAATAAGTTTGCATGGATCATAATTAGGTCAGGTACCTTGGGATGTTTTCATTGGGAGAGTTCCTTTCACCGAGGGTTTTTTTTCCTCAGGTTATCAACTGGGCTTTTCAGCCCGGTTGATTTCCCATGAATTTTTCCCTCACACATGCAATAATTCCTCCAAAGTGGTGAACGACGTTCTAATGGTCTCATCCTTTGGTAGCTATTGTTTAAGAATGATGTAAATGACCATGTCAGACAATGTAGAAAGTTTCGCAGAATTTCGTCGAGTCTAGATAGGTTTTTTTTAATTAATTAAATTTTAATTATTTAATTGATTAAATGTTTTTTGAGCGAATATTGTAAAAACTGGGTCTTTGGGTTTTTGATAGGGGTATTTGTGCTCAAAAGAAATGGAATAGCACCCCCTACACCCATTGACCAAGTTTCAGCTCAATCGGACGAAGTTTGCCTTTGTCCACTCAGAGTCAGAGTCAGTCAAGACAACAATTTTAATTGCTATGGTGACATTGCCAGAATGTCAAAATTTTGTAATTTTTGAGTTATTAAGTGTTAAGGTGGCAAAGAGCAAGTTAGACCTTTCCTAACCTACCCAACCCAACTTAACCACTTAACAACTTAAACTTACCCCCTAACCTTTTCCCCCTCATCCTTAGCTCACGCCCTAGGGGGAAAAACGTCCCCCCTCATCCCAAACCTTTGACATAACCCTTGATATGTGGTGTGGGCCCCTCTTAGGTAAGGTGTGCCCCTCCTAAACCTTAACCTCACCAAGATTCAACCCCCCACATTCTACACCTCACGTCCCTCACTCTACCTCACGCCCCTCTCTTTACCTTGCACCCCTCTCACACCCACACGTTGAGTTGTGACTTGGCATGTGGTATGGGCCCCTCCCATGTGAGGTGCGCCCCACCTAACCTCACAACTCACTCACCTATGGTCCCACTTGCCCTCTCATCCATCCATGTGGTGGATCCATGACTAAAACCCTAGCTTGAGCACCCCACTCATTGAGATTTGTTCATTTGATGTGGACTTGACACATGGAGTCAATCCAAGTGCCTTCACTTTGCCTCTTGAGGTATAAGTAGAACCCCTCCTCACTCATTTTCTTGACCATTCTTTGAGCTAAGGTTATGCTACTGAATTTTTTCCTCATCCTTCTTGCTCTTGCCATCTCACATTCACTCATTTCTCTTGAGAGCATTGGAGCAATTAGTTGCTTCAAGGCTCTCCCATTTGGATTCAATAATAAAATCTTTGGAGGATTTTGGATCAATCTAGAGTAATCAGATTTGTCCATTGCATATGAGGTGATTTTTTTCCTTTACATTTTGTGGGTTTGTAGCTAGTATCTTGAGCAAATTAGTTTGTTTGGGTAGATCATTAGACACTAGTGCTGCTGATTTATATATGTTGGTTAGTTAGTATTGTGAATTGGTTCATTTTGCTATTCTATATCATCATATTATGCTATCTTGGACTCACACCTTGTTTTAGTGTGCAGATTTTTCTCACAAGAGTTGGTTGGAAGAGACTTTAGAGGAGTTTCCAGCCAAAGCTTGCACAAACTCTTTCCTTTTTTATTTGGATCTGATATATTTCTGTCATTTCATACCATTTTTTGTAGCTAACTTGTCTTAGATAGGTCACAAATTTACATTTAATCTTGGAGATTTATTGTGGAAATTTTCTGTGTAAAAACAGAAAATTTTCCTAACATTCTTTGTGTTTTGCAGCAATTTCCAGCAAGCTTTTGCTTGCTGTTTTTTGCAGATTCTTACCAGGAACAAGGGGAAACGTTGTTGAAATCCGCTCCTACAACATCCCCAAGAGGTTCCACAAGTTGGGTAACGATTTTCTTCCTTCTCTTTCTTGTATATTTCATTTTTACTATTATTTCAGCCTATTTAGTTCGTTCTTTACAAGCATTCTTTGTTTATTGCCCCACTTGCTCACAAAGCAAGGTTGTGTAGCTAATCAAATAAGTAATCATTTTTCCTTTTATTTTCAACCCTCTTTGGCCAAAATTGGTAGGCTTGCCTCCACCTTGGCCATTGTGAGTGGTTTGCATTTCAATTAAGTTTATTTCATTGATTATTTGTTCTAAAACCCTCTTTGACCAAAATTGGTAGGCTTGCCTCCACCTTGATCATTGTGAGTGGTTATCTCTATTTCTAAGTTTGATAATCATAAATTGCCTACACCTTGGGAGAGTAATCCCCAAAATCGGAAGGCTAAAGGGAAACTTATTTGTTTTGATGATTGTATGCTCTTATGGTCTAAAAATGTTCTAGAATAGTCATCACAATAATCTTGCTTTTATCTTTCAAGTTATTTCCCTTTACATGCTTCTAATGTCTCATGAATGAATGATTTAAGTTATGCTTAAGTGATACAACTAATCTCCTCTTTAAGTTATTCATCTCTTTTATTTTCTAAGTTTTGCTCTATATAACACATGTGATCTTTCATGTTTTAGGATATAGATCTCTCACATTTGCTAAGTTTCCATTTCAAGCACATCTTTTCTTACATGGCTTTAAAATACAATATGTGTTGATGAATGGTTAATCTATAATTCTCATTTTTGCTATCATTGTGGCAAGTTGTTCTTGCCCTTTCCTTTTTGCAACTACATGCTAATGATGATGAATGAAATAATGTGTCAATGATGGTTATCTTGTAAGCTCTCCTTTCATTCATGTTATCTTATCTTATGGTCTAAGACAATTACATTTTCAGCTTTACATTCTAAGCACACTTTACATTCATGTATCTTATGTTTATGGGCTGAATTGTTTACATCATTAGCACTCCAATTTTGAGCATTTTCACTTTCGGTTTTGGGTAAAAAACTTAAATTTTAAGCATCTAAAACACTCCTAAAATCAACCCAACACACCTAAAGACCCGCCCGAGGGTCATAACAACATTCTAGACAACTTAGGGAGCTTTTTACAGCCATCTCCACCATCTAAAACGGGTTTGAGGAAAACAACGAAAGGAAGTGGTGGGGGACCGTCCCGTGATCCTTAAGCGGATCCTTTCCAGAAAGTACTCTTACTGTCAGGGCTGACCTGGGAAGCTAGGGTGGGCCTCGTTGCCTTACTATCTTGAGCACCCGTCAGTCATTTGGCCAAGGGATGAGGAAGTTTAAAGCACCAACATAGTTTAGGGGGAGGGAATAAAATTTATCTAACTTTCAAGTAAATCCTTAAACATTTAGTTGCATAGATCATCTTTGTGTGTTGGGGGACTTAGATGTATGTATAGGAACACACATTGATAATAATTACATGTTTATAATCTTTATTGCAACTACATGGTTGATGTCTGTAATGTTTCATGTCTTATTGAGCAATTGAGTTGAACATTGTTATATCTTGTTTATTTGCTTTTTGTGGTGTGATTCAAGAAGGGGTTGAGTATCCCACTTGGGGAAGCATCACCTTTTTGAGTCCTGAGTGCTTTAATGGTTGCCAGTGAAAGCGGTCCAATAGGGGCATGCTTGGCTTATGTGATTGTTTATGAATTGAATATCTTTTATCTTTCACATTCTAAGTATCTTTTTTATCTGTATCTATTGTATCTTGTATAATCATTGTAAAATTCTGTAATTCTTTTTGTAAGTAATTGTATGTTTGTTCGTGGGTAGTTTTCAAAATATTTTACTTGTAACCTTTTGTAATCAAACACCTTCAAACTTAGTTGACCCCTTGCCCAGCCTTAGGCACTAGTCATAGTTGACTTAGGGAAAGGGTTGATTGTCATATAGTTAGACTTGCACTTTGCATTTGCTGCCTTATCATCTTAGGCTAGTTTTCCCCCTTAGCCTTTAACAAATTAAAAACAACTCCTAGAACCATAAACGTTAAATCTAATCTAGTAACTAGGGTCTACCCCCCTTGGCTTCCCTAGGAGTAACCCTAGAAGGAAGAGGTTCCAGTCAAGGTGACAGTGTGGACTAAGAACCTAGGCATCGTGCCTCCAAGGACACACTAAGTGAGCTGGACTTTGCTCACGTTTGCAAGTGTGTATTAGGACGGCAACAGGGAGGAATCGCAAGATCGCTCGACCAACAAGAGAGGGATCTCTTTTTGACGTTACTATGCTATATTCCCGATAACTTTAACAGTTGTTGTTTCAGCAAGAATAGGAGGGGATTTGTGCCAAGGGAAGTTGTTTCGACAAAAATAGAAGGGCAAAATCACCTAAGGATGTTTTTTTGGCAAGAATACGAAGGGAAAAACACCGAAGGAAGCTGTTTCGGGGCAAATAGTAGGGGAAAATCGTCGAAGGAAGTCTCTTTTGGTAATAATAGTAGGAAAATATTACTGAAGTAATTTGTTTCGGCAATAATAGGAAGGGAAAATCGTCGAAGTAATATGTTTCGACAATAATAGGAGGGGATTTTTGCCTTGGACTTACTTACGGATGCATAGTCCTTCCTGTCAACTAGCATTAGATCCGGATCTATAACTGGTGTTGAGTCAAATGTCGGTCAAATGCGACTGGAGATGGATCAGGATCTTCAATTGGTGGTTTTGCACCCCCTGTATATGCATATGGTCATGGATCTGGATCCGGGCGAGGTAGTGGATTTCGAAATGGATAATGAATGGGCGCAAGCTCTTGATCTTGAACTCAACCTGCGGGTACTCAGGCTCTCGATCTCCAAGATATGGGTCTAAATTAATCCCCTATTGCTTGGGTAAACGGGTGAAACTACTGCCCCCGCCTATGCACTTGCAACCTCTAGCAACGGCTTAGGCCACTGCACCCGTGGGTTGTGGGCTTGCTTCCTTTAATTAGACTTGATCCAAGCATCGATCTCAGGGATTGAGTGTGTATTGTTCATTCGTTGTGTGGAGGTTTGATTCTGATGATTCTTATGGTTCCTTTTCTTCTTGTTGGGTTGATCGTCATGTGGGATTCACTACCTAAGCAGAGCTGAGGACCAGAGCTCTCCAAAGAGTGTAAAACCAGGTATGTTATGGGCAAACATCCTCCGTTGCGGGAGAAAAATGCCAAGGTCTTAAGCCAAACCCCGCCTACTAGGGGAAGCACCAACGAGGCACGTAGTGAAAGAACCCAAAATATTGTTGGTCGTAATTGTATAACCTTGTTACTCATATATGTAATTACTAAGATATTGAATTACCGATCTACAGACAGATTCGGATACATACATGTTGTGCAAAATAACCTAGAAAGAAGGGGCGTACAAAAGTCTTTCAATCTTGTCGACCTAGTCTGGTATTTCAATCTTGCTCGAACTGACATGCTAGCATAAGGAGATATTGTATCCGCGTCTATTCGATCGGTTCGCTTGAAAGATATTGAATTCTTAAATGCACCAACCTTGAAACCAGTGAATAATGGTGGCGAAGAAACAAGCACTCAATTTGAAAGGTCGACTCACTTAACTATTTGAAATGCTTCAGCTTTACCATCCCTTGAGTCATACAGATCACTGCTCTATGTCGATAAAGAAATTGTGAAATTCCCCTCCCCATCGATCTGAAACACTGGTTTTCAAGTTGTCCAGCGGGGGATGGAAATGAAGGCTAAATATCTTGTTCCCCCGCCCGATCTATGTTGACCCTCGTGTGATCAATAAATAAGTAAGACGAAAATCCACTTCGTACCTCGATCAAGAAATCAAAAGAAGCATCTCTTAATTCACCCGAGCCTCGAATAGGTATATTTTATATGAGTAAAAATCCCGCCCGACATTTCCCTTCCCGCCATCCGAGTAACACAACCACCCCATCCGACCATCTCTTAGGAGCTACGGGATGAACCGCTCGCTCGACCAAAAAGATAGCAAGGTGGGTTTCCCTAACAAGAAAATCTAGTGAATATGCCCCATAAGGGTTAGATTCAAACATTGACAGAAAGTGAAGTTAAATCGAAGAAAAATGGCCATTGAAGTCATTTAAACCAATAGTTGGTCTGGATAATTCAAAAGGGTTTTCACACTAGCTAGGGTTTTCACACTAGCTAGGTGAGGTAGTCATTGGCTGTCTTGTCTGGCTTTGTGTCTCTTTCGGCTTTTCCTGATCTTGTCTGGCTTGTCTGGCATTGTCCAGCTGGCTTTGTCTGGCTGGTTTCATGCATGACTGGAAGCCCTGCGGTAAGGGAAAATCATTCTATCGAAGCTAGCCGTTTGTTCTCTTTGCTTAACAAGGAAGTGAGGACAACCCTTCCACAGAGATACTTGACATAAGGGTATAGGGTCTGCTTCTCTTCTTTCAATGTAGTAATAAGAGAGGAAGAGACAAGACGCATTGGGCTCTCTTACCTATTAGAAGAGGAGAAGATTCATAACTAATTTTAACCTCCTTTCCCTCCTCACCTTTATGGGTGAGCAATAAATAACCTTTTTCAGGCAAGCCATTCTTCCTTAAAATGATGAGTGGCAGAATATAAGGATAGAAGCAGAGTATATACATAACCAATTTCAACCTCTATAAAATGACGACTCGCGAAGGGCAATAGGCAATCCAATGGCATAAGAACTGGAGATGTTGTTTTGTGAAGCCCGAACCCTCCTTGCATGGGTATTTGGATTGATCAAAGCCCCTCCACCAGATGAGTCATTTACTTAATAGGATTTCCCGAACTATTGACCTAACAAACTACTTCATTGACTAGTTGGGCTAAAATATACGTATACTTTGGTAAAGGAAGAGGTTATTGCCCGGACAGTGCGGAGAAGTTACTTCCCCCTCGCCCCTGACCCCCAGGGAAGGAAATGATCTATAGAAAGATGTTCTTTGATTGGCTTATCTCTTATTGGATTTTCTCCTTTGAATGGCCCTTCTCTGATAGTCCCTTCTCCGAACCGTTGTTTTTTGAGCCTTTGTTATCTCCTAGCCCGACTTTCCTATCATTATTCATGGCTTTCTTTCTTGTAGTATTTAGAACTCTGATTAATGTAATAGAGAATTCATGAATGCATAATTACATATATAATAGCAGCATAGTAAGGTCAATTCGATCAATTCTTTTCTCCATTCTTCTTGTGCGTAATTACGTCTATAAGAAAGCGTAATGAAAGAGGCCTATTTCGGGCTTCTTTCCTAAGTTTGGTAGTGACTTGCACGAATCGTGTAACAACTACCCCACTAAAAGTCCTGAGTGATTGATCGATTGATGGGAATAAATATGAGTACCTTTCCCATAGCGTTTATCCCCCGAAGCGAAGGGAGGTCAGGTACTCCTTACCTAAGCTAACTCTTTGAGGTACAGAGAGAAACAGAGTCGCTCACCCGACAAAGGAGGGCGAGGTACGTAGTCGCTCGATCAAAAACAAAGGGTGTTAATGCTCACTCATCATATGGGTGAGGGAGAGGGGAAGAAATAGAGGGTCGTGAAATGGTCCTTTGAAGTAGGCAAGATGGTTTGGTTCGGAATTCTTCAGTTTCACTGAACGGAGTGTTTCAAGATTTAGAGGGTATAGTCCTCATCTATAAATCTAATCATTATTCTTTTTATGTAATGACTCTATTTATGTCTATGAATTATTCGCTAAGTCTCTATATTTGGTAGAGAACCATAGTGGAAAAAGGTGATATAGGGTAGTGGAAATGGTTGTTCGACAGTTTAGCTGACTAGCTTGGTATATCAAAAGAGTATATCCCTTATTTCCACCTCGTGAAAGGATCCTAATCCTTGAGGACATGTGTTTTCCTAAACGGGTGCGAATGGGATAGTAGCGATGTTCCATTCTTTCATCTACTTGAATGAATGACCGACTAATGATCCAGTTCGACACTCCAATGGTAATCCCAAGGTGGAATAGACTCTAGTGGCCTATCGGAAAAAAATCCTAAAGGGCAAAGACCCCGAGATAGGTCAAGACGCTAATGCCGAGGAGACATAAATGTATCTTGTGGGGTTATCCATCTTGCTAAGGAAAGCCTGGGAAATACAAACGAAAGAGTGATGAGAAAGTACTATGGCCTCCTTTTAGTGGTCCGCTTTCAAGCTGTCTATGGAACTTCAGAATGTCCTTGCTAAGGCAAGTCTGGGAAATACGAAAGTGATGTGAGTCTTTTCGGCTAACATTTCGATATGGAGAAAGTCCATTTTAGCTGGGGAGAGTCTGTTTTAGTAGGGAAGAATATGTTTTAGTAGGGGAGGAATCGCAAGATCACTCGACCAATGGGAGAGGGATCTCTTTTTTACGTTACTTTGCTATATTCTCAATAACTTTAACAATTGTTGTGTCGGCAAGAATATGAGGGTATTCATGCCAAGGAAAGTTGTTTCGGCAAGAATAGGGGGGGGGAAATCACTGAAGGATGTTGTTTCGGCAAGAATACGAAGGGAAAAACACCAAAGGAAGTTGTTTCAGAGAAAATAGTAGGGGAAAATCGTTGAAGGAAGTCTCTTTCAGTAATAACAGTAGGAAAATATTACTGAAGTAATTTGTTTCGGCAATAATAGGAAGGGAAAATCGTCGAAGTAATATGTTTCGAATATAATAGGAGGGGATTTTTGCCTCAGACTTACTTAGGGATGCATAGTCCTTCCTATCAACTGGCGTTAGATCCAGATCTATAACTGGTGTTGAGTCAAATGCTGGTCAAATGCAACTGGAGATGGATCAGGATCTTCAATTGGTGGCTTTGCACCACCTATATTTGCATATGGTCATGGATCTGGATCCGGGCAAGGTAGTGGCTTTCGAATTGGATAATGAATGAGCACAAGCTCTTGATCTTGAACTCAACCCGCGGGTACTCAGGCTCTCAATCTCTAAGATATGGGTCTAAATTAATCTCCTATTGCTTGGGTAAACGGGTGAAACTACTGCCCCCGCCTATGCACTTGCAACCCCTGGCAACGGCTTTGGCCTCTGCACCCGTGGGCTATGGGAACTTAAACTGAGCGAGGTGGTATCTCTCAGGCTATGGGTTTGGATCTAGAATTGGATATGAAACTGACTATGCACCTAAATCTCGCGAACGAGAAGGTATGTTGCGGGCCCAACAACAGATTGAGTGCAAGTTAGTAGCATGTCCCGCAGATTGAGATCTCTAGCCATCCGCAGCATTTCCAGAGCCATAATCCATTGATTGAGATCGAGAGTCGTAGCCCGCTATTCCAGGTCGATATTCAGTCGATCCCACAAATACACCAGTAGCTAAGGCAACAAAGGGATGACAGTTTACCTAGTTTACTAATCCGTTGAACCAACAGCTTCTCCACCATCACTTCGTGCAGCATCTGAGAAAGAAGCAGCTAAGGTAGGTGAAGTCGAAGAACTCGTATACCTAATAACAAATCCCTACACATCGCTAGTAGCCTGGGTTGAAGAAGCACCCACATGGGTAGAGGTATATACAAAGGCAAAGGTGGCAAGAGTTTTAGTTTCCCCATAACCACTAGCAATAGCAAGGGCAGTAGTTTCAGTAGCATATAAGTCAATTTCAAAGTGAGCCTTACCCATTTCATTTTGATAGCCCCAATATATTATGTTAATAGAAGAGTGGAAGCATCAGTAGTCTCACCCACAATGGATTGAGATCGATATCGATACCCACCATCAGTGGGGGCCTTCACTACTTGAATAAGTCCATCTCGCACAACACGAAGCCAACCCCACGTTGAGGGAAGCCCAATGGGTAGCTTCTTACCACTGACAAATATAATAATATCACTAGATACTTAAGAAGTAGGAACATGAACCTCATAACAACAATAGTAGGAACGGATTCTGTGCCAAAGTAGACTTCGGCTTAACTAGGTGTGTACGTTGCCCTCTCAATCAAGAGCTTAGTTCCAGTTCTAGTTTGAGCTCGGGAGCCATTATCTCGCGAACCCGAATCCAATCCTAGAATCAGTAGTTCCAGATCGAGTTGCACCATACCCCCGTTCACCCATAATGGAATAGGAAACAAAGGAAAAAGCCGTAGTCTTGAACGATTATTAATAGAGAAAAGATCAGGAGTAAAGCCAACTAGAGCAAAGTAAGCGAAGGGAGCAATAGATATTCAAAAGTGAGATTGAGATCCAGAGCCATATGTCAAGCCAAACTTGTATGTAGCGCTTAGGTTGGATAAAAAAAGTCCCTGAGACCAAGCCCCAATAAAGGTTATCACTTAACCCCTGGGCGATCCGGGGGCTATCCCTATATTAGGACCCAGCCTAAAGGAAGAGAAAGATAACGAGTCCTAACTATAATAGGAGTATTCTCGCTTTAGAGCACTAATGTAGTGTATCAGTCAACTTGGGAAATTGGTTAAGAAATAGCGGAGCTTCCCTTCCCTTCCCTGAGCTCTTTGCTATGCTGGTGGATATGCAATTGGGCGACAGCTCATCCCTATGTTACACCTTGACCTTCACTACTCGGTAAGCTACGAATGCCTTTTCCCCCGAACAAACTGGATTTAGAAGTCGTATGTTTCTAGAACCCGCTATTCCCGAAATCACTACTTCTTTCGAATGGAACTGGTATTCTCTTTTGTCCTCTTGGATTTCCCTTATCCGTTCTAATCCCCATTTATTCAAGCGAATGATTCACTAAACTCAGAAACAGAACTTTATCCATCATGCATGGAGGTGATAGCTAATCCCTGAATCCAACTCCGATCAATGTTGCACCAACCAATAATGGAGACTGATAGAAGTAAGTTTTCCATTTAGATGAGTATAGATTTGATTAGTGAAATGCTTAGATTAGATCACTTTATGGAAAATACGGAGCATTACAGCCAAGTACACACATCATTAACCCTATCATTATAAGGCATAACGATATTAATAACAAGGTACATCAACTAAAACGGATTACTACTATACATTACTACGAGTCTTTGTGTTTCCATTACACACTAGGTTATGAAACTGCAAGCAACTTATCAATATACCATGCTTATTATGGGATTAGTTCATATCCTTCTACCCTTGGAACACAGGTTAAACACATGCCGCTCTTAACATAGGTAATGCTTGAAAGCTGGAAGTGACATGGCTATATCTACATAATGAAACGCATTTGGAATATGTATAAGGTTTGAGTATTGTTTGTATATTGTACTCTTTCTATTCATGAGATTACATCAACTAAACTCTATTGGAACCACTGGTATTACAGCTCGTTATTGATATCATAGCAGGTAAGAGATTATCTATGATCACCATTAACTCATACTAATAACATTGAACTTTGTGAGCCTGTTCATGAAAGCAGGAGATAAGTGTAATTCAACTGTGTTAATACTAACAATGTGTCCAATGTGTTGTAGTTATTCATACCAATATTGTAAGCTTCTCTAAGCAGTGTATAGCATAAACTAAGTTGTTACCTATATTAGGGATAGTATGTTCTAATATGGCACCTTATTTGCATATCTAAAACACACAAGCTTACAGATCCATCAAACCATTTGTATCAAGTGAGCTTAGTAATAACAACACATACGATTTCCATATCACTAGTAACCTCTTATAAGCAGTGATCTAAAACAATTATCACACTGATAACATGGTATACAACTTAACAAGTAGTAAGCCCATATCATGCTTACAATTAACAACACTTATTCTCTCTAATATATGACAACTTCATCAAGTGTAATTAGTGCCTTATTCAGACCAATGGGAATCAGCTTGCAACAACCAGGTTTATTGTTAGTATTAGTATGGCATAATCACAATACAGGTTACAAATCCTTACTTAGCTTGGTTAAGGTTTAATGATTATGAAATAAGTGTGACTCATATAGCTTGTTATAAGCACTAGTAGCCTTATCTATCCCATCACTAAGCTCTACATGTTTGATTACTGTATTGCTTATAGTTACCTTAGCAAGTAGTGTACAGGGTGTATAACATTATGTAAGTAATTATGGTGATTCTAGTGCAATAAGCACATTCCAAGAAGATGAACTAGTAAGTGTCTACTATTATCCATAACTAGTAGTGATACTATTGTAGTATAAGAACACTCTATTCAGCTGAGCAATGGCATGGTAAAGTAAGATGGTATATACAGTAAGTTGATTATCATTATGTAGATTACATTGCACTAATTTCACACATTGACAAAAGCTTATATCGTGCTTATTGGTTTAGTTGTTACTTATGGAAACTAACATAGGTTAATAACACATACTGCTTACTATTCATAGGGATTAGCTTATCTATGTTGAAAGTTGTTCTTCTTTATCCTATTGCTTTGATTTCACTTGTATTGAACTCTCTACACTCATTGAGTCTTGGGCCTAATACTCATGATAGCTTTGATACAATATTGTTATCGCTCTGTAGTGTACGTACTATTAAAGCTCTATACTACATGTTCTCTGATTCTTACTCATCAGTTACATATCATATCTTATGCCATTACTTATCCCGAATATGTGATTGCTCTTATTCATACTCCATTGATGAGTATCCTATCATATGATTGCCTTTACTTCCATAGGTCGTCCTGTAATCTATAACCGGAACTTACTCAATTTGGGTATATACTAGATACAACAACTAACTTAGTAGTATGGTCATTACTCTATCAACTAGTCATGAAGTGTACCATGTATCTTCCATAATCAATACAGCTATCATAGGATTAGTGATATGTTACTAATAGAACACGTATAGAGCCTAATCAATGGAGTTGCTTTATCGTTGTTTACTGCTCGGTTAGTTAGTATACAACATGTGTGTAATTATTTATATTACTCCAGCTTACAGCTTCTATGATACCGAACTAAGCTGATATTATGGATCAATGGTAATACCTCTATCTTATTACACATAGTATTACAGATCTGCTTATTACTAGTAGTATTTGATGTGATATAGCTTATATAAGGATATATGTAATCCCATATATGTTCTATCACAACCTGTAAGCTAACTTGGAGCTACAAGTACTCAATCACTATGATTTCCATATGAATCAACCTGTTTTCACTGTTCTTAAAGCTTATAACCTGTATGAATATGAATGATAAGACTGGGATAGCACTCTTCTATCATATCTATAACTGATATAACATGCAACCTATTCAATAACTATGTGACGCAGGGCGCGCCACCCAGGCACGTCCGCTCTCACAGGACCTTCTTCTTCTCGACCCGAAGAACTCGAAGGTTCTTCTATTTCCCTATCGGGAAACCTGCANCGCGAGTTCGTGACTCAAACCCTCCAACTCTTCCTTTCAAATCTTGCGATACCCGACCTGGCGGTACGGGTATAACTCCTCCCTTTATTAGTGCCCTGACCACATGCAACCATGGGCTAGGCTTAATGTTGGCACCTCTCGCTACCTCGTGACCTCGCAGGTTGAACCGTCGAACTTTCACCCTCCTATTCCGCGAATCCTCGAGATGCGAGAATTCAACGGAATGTTGACTCCTATCTCCAAGCAACGTGTGTCCACCCGTCGACCGCGCGGTCCCACCTTATGCTCTGCCACGCGTCCACACGAACCTCGGCTCTTCGGCACTTCGCGACTCGCGAGTCCTAACGCCAATATTTCGAGACTTCTCGCAGCGAGATCCTGAGGGCTTCGTGCCACCTGTATTCCACTCGCCGACTCTGCTATGGCCCACACTATCCTCCAGTTGTCGGGCTATCGCTTTCTCGCAACCTCGCGATCCCAGCGGCCAAATTCTCAAACCTTTCCTTGCGAGGTTCCGATACACGATCCCACGTGTGGATCCAACGGTCCTCCTGTGATCCGGATCCAACGGCTATCCTTCACTCGCTACTCGCGACCTCACGACTTGGAGTACCCAATGTTGGGCTCTCACCTTGCAAACTTTCGAGTTCGCGAGATCTCTCGATCTCTCGCCACCTGTCCTCCTCAGATGGACGGCTACAAATCTCTCGCTACTTCTCCGCTTCGCGTCCTCGCGCCTCGCGACTTTGAATACCCAATACTTGGGCTTTCACCCTGCGAACTCCCGAGTTCGCGATATCTCTCAATCTCTGCCACCTGTCCTCCTCAGATGTACGGCTACAAATCTCTCGCCACTTCGCTACTCGCGAAGCTAAAGGACTTCCCTTTCGGTCCTCCAATGTCCGAGTCTCCGAGATGAGAGAATCTCCTTACACGCGTCCTCC
>JASDQU010106975.1:9336-19794 GCA_032191745.1 Picea mariana | reverse complement strand
GTGATCTTTCATGTTTTAGGATATAGATCTCTCACATTTGCTAAGTTTCCATTTCAAGCACATCTTTTCTTACATGGCTTTAACATACAATATGTGTTGATGAATGATTAATCTACAATTCTCATTTTTGCTATCATTGTGGCAAGTTGTTCTTGCCCTTTCCTTTTTTGCAACTACATGCTAATGATGATGAATGAAATAATGTGTCAATGATGGTTATCTTGTAAGCTTTCCTTTCATTCATGTTATCTTATCTTATGGTCTAAGACAATTACATTTTTAGCTTTACATTCCAAGCACACTTTACATTCATGTATCTTATGTTTATGGGCTGAATTGTTTACATCATTAGCACTCCAATTTTGAGCATTTTCACTTTCGGTTTTGGGCTAAAAACTAAAATTTTAAGCATCTAAAACACTCCTAAAATCAACCAAACACACCTAAAGACCCGCCCGAGGGTCATAATAACATTCTAGACAACTTAGGTAGCTTTTTACAGCCATCTCCACCATCTAAAACGGGTTTGAGGAAAACAACGGAAGGAAGTGGCGGGGGACCGTCCCGTGATCCTTAAGGGGATCCTTTCCGGGAAGTACTCTTACTGTCAGGGCTGACCTGGGAAGCTAGGGTGGGCCTCGTTGCCTTACTATCTTGATCACCCGACAGTCATTTGGCCAAGGGAGGAGGAAGTCTAAAGCACCAACATAGTTTAGGGGGAGGGAATTAAAATTAACTTAACTTTTAAGAAACCCCTTAACCATTTAGTTGCATAGATCATCCATGTTGTGTTGGGGGACTTAGATGTATGCATAGGAACACACCTTGGTAATAATTACATGTTTATAATCATTATTGCAACTTCATGGTTTATGTCTTTAATGTTTCAAGTTTTTATGAGCATATGAGTTAAACATTGTATATCTTTTGATTCACTTGCTTTTTGTGGTGTGATTTAAGAAGGGGTTGAGTATCCCATTTGGGGAAGCATCACCTTCTTGAGTCTTGAGTGCTTTAGTGGTTGCCAGTGAAAGCGGTCCAATAGAGTAAGTGCTATTGGGGCATGCTTGGCTTATGTGATTGATTGCGATTTGAATATCTTTAACTTTCACATTATGGTATCACTTGTATCTTGTTCATTTGTATTTACTTGTATCTTGTATAATCTTTGCAAACACTTTTTATTCTTTTTTTTAAGTAATTATAATCTTTGGTTTGGGGTAGTTCAAACTTTTACTTGTAAACATTTTTGTAATCAAACACCCTCAAACATAGTTGACCCCATTGCCCAACCTTAGGCACTAGTCATAGTTGACTTAGAGAAAGGGTTGATTGTCATATAGTTAGACTTGCACTTTGCATTTGCTGCCTTATCATCTTAGGCTAGTTTTCCCCCTTAGCCTTTAACAAATTAAAAACAACTCCTAGAACCATAAACGTTAAATCTAATCTAGTAACTAGGGACTACCCCCCTTGGCTTCCCTAGGAGTAAGCTTAGAAGGAAGAGGTTCCAGTCAAGGTGACAGTGTGGACTGAGAACCTAGGCATTGTGCCTCCAAGGACACACTAAGTGAGCTGGACTTTGCTCACGTTTGCAAGTGCGTATTAGGACGGCAACAAGACTCAAGTGTAAAGCTGAGTTATGACAAGCATGCATTCAAGCTGCTAATTTGAGCCATCTCCTTCTCCTCTCCACTCCTTTATAAGTAGAGGTCGACCCCTCATTCTACACACTTGTTATGCAAAGTAAGGGTGAAAGAGGAGAGGCAGCATAGGTGTCCTAAGGCAACAAAAGTTCTCTGTGACAGTGCTGTGTATATCAGTCCCTAAGGCAGTAAAAGTTCTCTGTGACAGTGTTGTGTATATCAGTCCCTAAGGCAACAAAAGTTTTCTGTGACAGTGTTGTGTATATCAGTCCAAAAGACAGCGACGGTAACTTGCAAACAGTGCTGATATATATCAGCAGAAAAGGCAGCAAAGGACTCCTAAGGCAGCGTATGAATTCTGTCCACAGTGATGGTATCTAACAACAGATTAGGATAGCAAGGTCTTTATGCTTTTACAGGTTACACAGTCAGGTCAAAATCCTCTTGGCAAGCTCATTTAAGAGCAGATTTTTCATGGTGGATATTTGTAAGTGATCATACATTATTAATGCAATAAAGGAAGATCGTTTGCTGGGGTTTTTCTCCCTGTACAGGGTTTCCCCAGGGTATATGCATTGTTGATGTGCATGCTTATGGATCTACATGGTTATTGCTATTCAGTTATGATTCTATATTGTTGAAATGTATTAAGCGGGAATCAAAGTGTTGAAGAATTTAAAGAAATAATCCGCATAAGAAATCAAGCTTACAATTTAACAAGGAGTATGTTGAATAGACCCTCCATTAATGCTTCATCTCATTGCTAATTTTTTCTTGAACAAGGGTTGCTAGGAGAAGTACAAGTGAGTACATCCTCCTAGAATTACTCTAATTTGGTTGGCATACCCTAGGGAGTAAAAGGGTTTACACCCCTAGGGTCTTTGTTGATCTAACTCTTTATTTTAAGACTCCATTCACCCTTTTCTAGGCACTAATTTGATTTTTGCATTGGAGAAATAAAATAGCGCATTGGGAAACGTGAATTTTTTCCATTTCAATTTTCTACAATTTGTGTTTTGTTCTTTGTGCCTAGCGCAGGTCTTAGCCACTAAGGCGTCCCCTCTAAAGGGGTATTTCTTGCTGCTGTTATAAAACTTCATCTTCAGCCATTAGGGCTGCAAAAACCCCAACTCTCTTTCATTTATAACTTACTTTTCAACCGTCAGAAGTTGCTAAGGGTTTTCCACATTTATCTACTTGACCTATTGCAACTTTTGGGTGGATTCTTTGTGAGTTTTGGTGGTTGGATTTGCTGCTGTAACAACTTGTTTGTTACAGCCATAAGGCTGCGAAATATCTCTACAAATACTTTTTATTACAGCCTTGTTTCATTGCTAAAGTCTTATGCTTTCATTCTTGAGTATCACTAGTGTTTATCTAACTTATCTCTAGCATCATTCGTTGGATTTTTAGCAATTGTTTAACAACTTTAATACTTATTTCTTTGCTGATATACATTGTTGTTTACTTCTGCAATTAGGGACAACAAGCTTAACTTGCTTGTCCACCTAACATTATACATATATGCTTGGCTTGTTCTTGTGTCTCGAGTAGGTACAACATTCTTTGTAGGTGTTCTTGTCTCTTGGCAACCGTTGGCTACCACCAAGACTCTTCTCCAAGCCTTTCCGCAACTTCTATCTTGACCTTTAGGGGGACTTTACTTCATCTCTTCACTTTCCATCTCATTCCCACCAGGGTCACCGGGATTCCCCCCTTGAGGTGATTCTATCATCTCTAAAGTGACAGGAATACATGCGTAATCTCCAAGTTGTCGCCATTTGGTGGTTGGGTCAGGCTTTGCCCAACCTACAACTTGTGCGATAACATGATGCATTTAAAATATAAATGTTAACTATATATATGCTGCACTCTTGTCTTGTGTGATTACAAGTGCTGAAAGTCTAGCAACTTCTCTCCCATACACGGGGCTCCTTTTAAGCATTTGGTATACAGTTTAACCATAAACATAAGGCTTGTACAGCTTAACAAACGAATTTACTTCAAATTTTCAGAGTTAAATAAACTGCTACTGAGCTTTTGTAGGTTTTGCTTGATTTATTAGATTAAGAACCTATGTATTTGAAGGCTAGAACACATGAAAAAGAATTTGTTTAGTGAGAACATACTCCAGAATCCACGGTTCTTGTTGGGCCTCTTGTCATTTTATTTTCTTATAGGAAGTCACAGAATTGTGCTATTTTCTTCAACTGGAATGCACTCATTCATCTAGTATTGAAAGGTGAATCTCAGCTTTGCAAAAAATTCTTGCTGGATGAGAAATTGAAGAGTAAGTTTCTTTTCTTTTTTAACTATGTTGCTAAAACGTTGCTACTGGTGAATGCATCTTTAGTTTTTCAATTTTGAATCCCCATGATTAAATAAATGAAATATTCAGGCGGGGGATGGGAGCAAGTGGTTTGAAGAACAGCGTGTTGGAGGAATTTCTGTGAGAAGTGGTCGTGGAAAGCACACCACCCGGAATGTATCATTACTTCCACTACCAACTGGTGGTTATCTTACGGACACGCCTGGTTTCAACCAACCTAGTCTCACAAAAGTCACAAAAAATTCTCTAGCGTGGATGTTCCCTGAGGTGAGTGTGCCCTCACATTTATTATACTCGTACATTATGACTTGTTCTCGGAGACATATTCTATCTTATGATTTTCTTTGCCTGACTGAAAGAATATTTGTCATTTATTTTCAACTCAAAGTCTCCAACTATTGTTTTCTAAATATCTGCCAGAAGTATTTTTCTTTGTTTCTACATGTTTTATATGTGGTTTGAATTGTGATACATTCCAGATCAGACAAATGGTAAATGTGAGCGAGTCTGGTGGATGTGCCTTCAAAGATTGTCTGCATGTTGGTGAGCCAGGCTGTGCAGTCAAAGGTGATTGGGAAAGGTATCCTTATTATCTTCAGTTGCTTGATGAGATAAAAATACGGGAAGAGATACAGTTAAGGTTGATTGGTACCAAACGAGAAAGTGATGTCAGGTATGGATGCAATGCAATAAGCTGACTGTTACCACAAGTACAACATTGACTTAGAGTGTAGTTTATGCATTTTTAGAATTGAACCTCTAATTCTATGTTGAACCAGCTCTATCTGTTTTGGCATGTCTTACCTATGAGTATGCATTTTGATTTCTCAACTATGGGGGACGCTTTGTATCACTCGTAACAAGACACCTGTGATACTCAAAATCAACATGTGTGAACTTTGAATATTATCGTGATCTGTGAGGCAGCTTTCCACTAGACCTTGGTGGTCAAAGGGTTTGGGTTCTGTTTTTAACATGGATAGGCCATGTTGGATTACATGAAAGCTAGATATTCTCATGGATGGCTAACACAGTTAATAAGTGTGGGTGTGTTCACTGTTGATTGTATGTGACATTGATTTCATGGATTGTCTTTCTGAAGTATGACTTCTTTAATAACTAAATGATAAACCTGGAAAATATTTTGATTTCCTATTGGGGATTTGGAGTGATCCTGATTGGTACTAAGTTCTAATAAATAGTAAGTATTGATTTTACTGTGCAAAATATCTTACACAACTTGTTAACTGCCTCGCAATTGGAGATAATCTCTGAATATCAGTTTTCCCTTTAATTTTGAGGGAATGCCAAGATACCGAGTTGTGGTTGTATCTAGTGTATATGGTGGAAACCGATTATACAATCTCATACCTAGGCACTGAAATTATTATAAAGAGTTTATCAATGGCATTGGAGTAGGATCCTTGACTTGTCAAGAAAGATAGATTTCTGGAAGACTTGGAATCTTATTGCAAAAGTATCCTTAATTGTTGCTGTTTCTCCTTTAAGCAGATTACATAGACTGCTGGAGCCCCAGTTGTCTGCTTTCTTTAAGTGGATGAATGCAAAGGTTTTCCAATTTGTCTTGATGCACCAAATATTCAAAGTACAAATGATAGTTCTAGCAGTTCTGACACTGTGACTTTGATTTACGTTGAAAAGTACATTGTGGTAAAAGATCATAAGGGGTTCGTTCTAATGATGATGACTGAAGAGCCACCCTTACCTTTTCATCTTAGCTTTTCCTCATAATTGAAAGTTTACTTGGTGCACACTAACCACTTATTCCAAAATCATGATTACAGTGATCAAATCATGGAAACATAACTATTCCAGACAACCCTCTTCAACTGTATGGATTTTTTTCTTTAGTCCATGTTTTTGTATACATATTTCTTGCAGTCCTTGGATTCAACTATGAAGAGCATTTTTTCCCATTTTGTATCTGTTGCTAGTTAAACGGAGTTTCCAAGATGGGCAACTCAATAATTTGTTGCCACTGATTTCCTAAAATACGGATATACCATCCATTCTCCTCTATTTTTTGAAGTTTTTCATCTTTCTAAGATGCCCCAGCAAAGTGATAAATTGGGTGACAAAACAGGTTTCATCTTTCTAAGATGCTCCCGCAAAGTGATAAATTGGGTGACAAAACGGGTTTCATCGAGCCTGCTGAGCTCCTGGGGGCTTCATGATTAAAGAATTGAGCACATTCACCCAGTCAGTATATCCTAAAGATTCAAGCAACATGTCCAACATGAGTGCAACCTGGTATCCAGAGAAATACTACAAATCTCTCTTTACAACTGATTGCTAGAAGGACAGATTGCCTTCCTAATATATCTGATCCGATGCTGAACAGTTTCCACTTCAATCTACTATGCAGCATACTTAAAGACATCATATATATTTTTGGTTATCTCACAAGTACGTCAATAAACTTAAGAAATGTGAATTCTTTTCTCTGCGCTGACGTGGGAATTGTATCTGACATCATGAACTGTTTGTCTGTGATCTTTTTTTTCATTTTCTTTGTTTGATATCTTGTTTAGCTGTTTTGGAGTTATATGCTTCTGACAGTTCAAGATTTTTGCAGATACAAGGTCGGTAAAATGGGTGTTAAACAAGCAGAGCCAAGACTGGAGCCTAAAAAACACCGTCGACTCTCCCGGAAGAGGGCCAATCAGTCAATTTTGGATGAACTAAGGCAGGAGTTGGAAGACAGTCAGGACTGGGAAAGTGAAATTGTAAAGGGAGGTGATGTGGACAAATAGAAGAGATAAATTTGTAGAACACAGACTGTTTAGGTTGGGAAATGTAATACAAAGGGATGAATAGATTGAAATTTGTATACTGGAATATGTCTTCTCATAAATGCATACTGCATGCATTCAAAATGAGTATGGTTTTGAGTTTGACTATACAAATCATGCAGGTCATTTGTAAATATTGAATGATTGAACAACCCTCTTTATTCTTGAAGTTGTAAAGTGTAGATAATCTTCAACTTAGCTGGACATGTATCTTGTTCCTGCTTTAAATAGCCATTTCGGTGTGATTAATGATCAGAAAATCAAGTTACCATGGGGAAATTTCATGATAAGGAACTTTCGGACATGACTTGTGCATTGTTTTAGATTATATTTGTTATTCTTAACGTGCAAGACAAGATGAAATAACTAATGTTCCTTCCTGGGACAGATCCCCTCTGTTTTTTCTGTGATTGGGATCTGTTCATCCCTCAGAAATACCCCCTTGCCATTCCCTTTTTGCAGTGGACAGCTAGGGAACCTCCACAAGGCATTCCCTACAACTTGGCCACCAATGCAGTTTGCCAAATTGTTAATTCTTCCTGACGTATTGCTTTTATGTTTTTTGGAATTTATATGCTTGTGCATTTTTATAATAATTTCATAAAACATAATCTTATGCATTCCTCGTTCAGAAAACACATTCAAGATTGTTTAGACAAATATATCAAGGATTTAACGGGGCAAATAATTAATTCCATTTAGGAGCACTCACAACTTTTAGATTTGATTTGGCTACACAGATTTCAAATAGGATTGACAATTTTTTGGTATCATCCCTCTAACCAATACAAGGGATCACTTGTGTAAGTAAATGGTATGTTCGCTAGGAATTAGACTGAAAGAGGAGTCATGGCTGAGAAACAAGTATATGTAGGGGATTATTTTCTCTACATATAAATGTATAATGATTATTTGATATTGTTACCTTTTTCAGTTATTAGGTGAGATTATCTTATTTTATAAAAATTGTACAACTCATTGCCATTATTGTCCTTTGAAGGAAGCTCCACATTATATTTGGGGTATTCAATAATTTTGGGCTATTTTGGGTGGCAGATTTGGGGTATTCAATACTCACTCTCAAGGCATCATTTCTGGAGGTTACATTGTTATCATCCCCGTTATTTTGTGCTCTGTTTAATTCTTCTTGTTTACTTCGTTTCCATGACCATAACACTTCTACTAGTCTCTACCACTTCATCTTATTTGTTCCTACACCTTGGTTTTTTTCATCCATCATACCCACATGATGACATTCATGTTAAGAGTCATTACTATTTATGTCAGTTTTTTTGATATTACGGTAGCTGTGGGAGGTATTAACCTCTACGTGTAACCTTTGATGAGTCTAGAATATTTCGGGAAGCAAGAGAAACCCTAGAAGGTTAGGAAATAACCTTGGAAGACAAGTCAGCTCAAGATAATAATTTATATTAAATTATTATCCTCTAGAAGTAGAAGTCGACCCAGTTAGGACACTTGGAGGACTATAAATAAGAGGGTTCTAGAGCTCATTTATCACACTCACACTCACAACTGCATAAAGACAAGTGATGCACATGACTGGAGGAGAGCTGCAACTGCTGCAGTGGTGACTTTCTGCTTGGTTATGGTTTTGGCTTTCTGCTTGGTACCCTAGCTTTGGAGAGAGGTACGCTACCTTGGTTGGCCATTGGTTCTAGGGTTTGCTTCCGAAATTATTCTGTTTGTCAAGGTTAAGGTGCTCGGGGGTGGCCTTTGTGCCTATGGTTGGGTGACAATATTGTTATATTGTCTACGGTGAAACAAGCACACCTTTTATTCTAATAGGTTATAGGCCCACACTATCTTCAGACAGTCTAACCACTGGAAGGTAGATTGGGAGGATTTGCTCAGTTGCAGTTGCAGTTGCAGTCAAAGTTTTGTTGCAACAACGAAATCCTAACCTTCATGTTGAGGCACCTTAAGTGAAGCGCTTGACCTAATTCTTGGATAACCTAGTGTGCCCTAGCCTAGCGCACCTCCTGGTACTCTCAGCAAGCCAAGGCGCCAAATTTGAGTTTTTCGTCAAAATCAAAGGTTAACTAAGTCAAAGCAGTCACGACTTACTCTATGAATTCAGAAAACAAGTTAGAAGGGACTTGTAACTTTAGAGCATGGAAGACAAGGATTGACCTCATCCTTGCCAAGAATAAAGTGTTGGATATCGTAAAAGGGAAGATCATGGAACCACAGTTTGAAGCAGGAAAAGAGAAGGAACCTCAAAACGTTGTACTTATGGAGAAGTTCAAGGACAATGACATCAATGCTATGAGTATCATAGTGGACTCTGTAAATGATCATTTGATACCCTACATTTCTCATCTTAACTCATCTAAGATGTACGATGCCCTAACTAACCTCTTCTTAGTCATAAATATTGGACAAGTAATGAGTCTGAGGAATGAGCTCCATGCCCTGAAAATGAATGATGATGACACCATAACATCATACATTGTAAGAATCTCTCAGTTAAGAGATCAACTACAAGCTATTGAGTGTTAAGAACCAAATATCAATATAGCATAGAAAAACCTCAGAAAAAGAACTCAACGCCTTGAAAAAGAGATAATTTTAGATAATAAGCCTCTTCGAGGGGGTAACCTCCTTTTACCCCACTTAAATGTTCAAGTACCAGATGATTCAAAATGAAAATGTCTCCTTGGTATATATAGGAGACTAGGAGGTATAATTACAATTAATGGCCTAAAGCCGACATAAATAAAATAACATTACTAATATAATATGCCCCAATTAAGGGGTAATGAACCAATATTAGGGCTTAACATGCCCTTCCCCTTGAGACAAGTGTTGTCCGCAATGCTTGAGTAACTCTGGATGCTTCTGTATAAAAGACTCATATTCCCAAGTGGAATATTCAACCGGTAGTTTCCTCCATTTAATGAGATACTTTGAAATGGATCTATTCCTTAGCTGGCGAATTCTTGTGTCAATGATGGCTTCAGGCTCCAATATGATTTTTCCTTCCTCGTCAAGTTCTGGCAATATAGTTTGAACTGAGATCTTGTCGCCTATAACCTTCTTTAAGCATGAAACATGGAAAACTAGGTGTACTCGTGAAGATGCAGGCAGCTTCAATTTGTATGCCATAGTACCAATTTTTTGCAACACCTTATAAGGGCCATAGTACTTTGGTGATAATTTATTATCTTTCTTGGCTTGCTTGAGGGACATTTGTTTGTATGGTTGTAGTCTTAAAAATACCCAATCCCCTACTTAAAAACTTCTTTCACTACGATGTTGATCTGCTTGTTGTTTCATGCGATTTTGTGCCATGGTTAGGTTGTCCTTCAAGATTTGGAGAACTTGTTGTTGATTCTCGATGTGATCTTCCACTGCTTGAATCTTAGATTTTTCTTTTAGAGAAGAAGTGATGGAAGGAGGGTGGTATCCATAAAGTGCCATAAATGGTGTCATTTTTGTTGCAGTATGAAAGGAAGTGTTATACCACCATTATGCCAAGGGTAACCATTTGAACCATTGTGTTTGTTTATCAGAGACAAAGCAATGAAGGTAGCCTTCCAGACATTTGTTCACTATCTCGGTTTGTCCATCAGATTGAGGATGATAGGATGAGCTATGAGCCAATTGAGTACCCAAACAAGAAAATAATTCTGTCCAAAAATGTCCA
>JASDQU010106974.1:141703-155190 GCA_032191745.1 Picea mariana | reverse complement strand
GCTCTCTCCTCGTTCAAAAACTTCAAAAGTTTTTCCGCTCCGATGTTGCAAATCTTTTGCCACCTGTCCCCCTGGATGATGGAAGGTCCCTAATCACTTTGAGACTTCGGAACTTTGGCAAGTCCGCTCTCCTGCACACAGAAAGGGTTAATGCTAGTGCAATTTACCTTGGATTGGACGATTGTCGATCCTCTATGCTCAGATCCAATGACTAGGATCTGTTATTCTCCTCTATTCTCTCCCTTGATGTCTGGACGTAGATTGGGTGGTCTAGATATCTTCCCACAACCGATCTAATGGTTGTTGTCACTCCTCCTCCAGATCTTTTGACTTCTTCTGACTTAGAATATTTTCTAAGTGTTCAAAGGCCTCGGCCTTTGCTCCTCCTGCAAGCTCGGCTATCTTGGGTCTCGTCCGCATTTCTTTTAACTCTATCTCTCTTGATATTTGGGACTTGGAATAAGTCTATCTCTACTCTCTCTTTGTGCTATCTCTTCTGATATTTTTAACTAACTCAGAACTCCTAAAGAGTATCAGCCCTTTTTTTTCCTTTCAAAGGAAAACTTTGTGCCCAGCTGGCAATCTCCTGCTCATGCACACCTTGGAGAGCTCTTTCTTACATAGTGTTCTATAACTTTGTCTCTCTTTGTGCCTTATCTGCACAGTTCCTCCTCCAAGGTATTCAGTAACCTTGAGGTTCCTATTGAGTTTGTGATCGCTCTGGTGTGCCCTCCTGGCATGTTCTTTTCTGACTCCACGGAGTTCAAATGCACACTCCTTGCGTTGGCTACAGAACCGTCAATGTTCTGTTGTGCACTCCTTACATAGCCTAAAGAAATCGAAACAATATTTTGAACTCAATGAAGATAAAGAAATATATATTCCTACTGTAGATGAAATCTATCATGCATCTACAAAATACATAAACACACAGATAACATTCACAGAATATAGATAATTCATAAACACACCATGTGCAGGTAAAACTGTTTTTGTTTGTATTAGATGAATTTATGTTTACAAATGTGTACATAGACTGGACTACAACAGAGTCTCATTTCATGTTTCCCCTACTCCTATTCCTGATCTTTCGAGCTTCTCGGGCTCTCCTCTCCTATCTCTCATTAGTCTCCTTGAAATATGATATAAATATCTCTTTACAAAAGAGGGGCTCTACGAGCTTATCCTGTCCTTCACCTAACCTCATCTATTGCATTTAAGTTTCATAAATGGCCATCTAGTATGAATTGAACGTAGAGCCATCAACCCGTCATCCATTAAAGGTGACCTTATCTTCTTCATGTACAAAGGCATGGCTTGGTTTTCACTCAATCTTACAGCAGTAATCCCTATAGGATCATATTTTGAATTTAAAAATGGGAGGGTCGATGCCTCTCTCTCTCTTGAATGCGCACTGATGTGATGGAATGTTGGCGCATTGATGAGTTGGAGTGATGTTCCTGCATCATAGTCCACTTCTAGGAAAATCATGAGCTCCTACTCATGAGCTCCTGCTCATAAGATCCTCTATTTTGTTGTTGAAATCCCCCTGGATCCCAAACTTCCCCTTGAAGTTTCCCTCTTACTCCTTTTCTTTGATGTTGTTGTTGTTGTTGCTTCTTCTTCTTCTTCCCTACTGTTGTGGTAGGATCTCCTCTATTCAACTTCCCTTTGTTGACTACTTCTTGTTTTGGCTTCAACATTAGCTCTCTTATCTCCTCTATCACCCTATCCAGCTACTCTATTGGTTGGTTCTCCTTATGCAGTATTCTTTGTTTCACTTCCTCCTTATCAATGGGTAGATCATCCTGATCCCCCATGTTGTTTTTTTCTTCTGTTGCATTAGCTTTCCACCTTGCTCCAGACTCCAGTTCTGTAGTCTCATCACTGAGCTTCTCCTCAGGCTAGTATGCTCCTCCATCTATCTTCAATCTGATCTGTTGGATGTGTTGGCTTTGCACTATCACCCTTCTCTCTAGGGCTTCCAATTCTTCATATAGCTCAGCAAAATCCATGCTATCTGTTTCTCCTTCTGTTGCAAGCTTCAGTGCTGCAGTCATCTCCTGTTCAACTTCCTGGCTGAAAATTTTGAGAAATTTGACTGAATGTTATTTTCCTTCTACAGGGGAAAACATCAGTGTCTACTCCATCTCCTCTTCTTTGATAGTCTCTATTGGTTGTCATTTTGTTGTTGCACCTGCAACACTTATGCTAGCCTCTACTTGATTGCTTGACAGGAATGATTTGATTCCTCCAATGATCATAACACTCCTTTGATCCTCCTCCTTTGTGATGTAAGTATTTAACTTCTCATCATCTTCATTCAAATGGTTTACAAACCCACATGAGTCTTCATCTATCAACACTCCTTGATGATATGAACTCTCCCCTGATCTCCTGAGACTTTCAGACAATCTCATTTCCCTTCCCTTGCCCACCTGGAAATTTGGGATTTCTCTCCTACTCACTTGGCAGTCTATGAGATCTCCTGATTCCATCTCTTTTCCCACCTAGCAATATGAATTTCAACTGCTTTCCTCCTGATAGTCTAAGATATCCTCACTTGATCTCATATCATTGCCCACCTGGCATTTTGAAAATTCATCTTTGCCCTCCTGGTAGTTTATGAGACTTGTAACTGATCTCCCTTCCTCATCACTGAGGGATTATCCGACTTTTGGATCACAAATGAAAACCAACTCCTCCTCTGTGTCACTGAGGTTTTTAGCATGCCTCAACCACCTTTTCAATTCTTGTTGTTGCTTTCTAACCAAAAACTTTTGAACAAGCCATTTTACTTTCCTGTTCAGAGGCCATTCGTACCTCTAGCATAAATTTGCCTCCTCTTGCATCCTCAATGCTAGCCTCTCCATCCCTGTTCTTATCTCTATGAGCTCCAGATCCATCCCTGGCTTTCTTTTCTAGTTGCGGTCTTCTCTTCAACCACACTCATGGCCTTCGGTAGCCATTTCCACCTTTTTCTTTTCCTTCTGACAATTCTTGTGGATTAATCTACATCCGAGAGCATCTCCAACTCCTCCTACAAATCACCTGGATGTCTATTGACTACTGTGGACTTGCAACAATCATTCACAGAGCATTAATACTCTATCTTCTCCTTCACCTATTATCTACAAGTGAACTTATGCTTCTTATACTACTTGATGTAACCAGACTATCTCCTCCATTTCCTTCAACTGAAATCTACAGACGAAAAGTGTGCTCCTTTTTCTGCCATCTGCAAACAAAATTTCGGTCTTCTCCTCTTTATATTTCGCATGAAATATACAGACGAAAATTTGGCTCGGATACCACCTGATGCAACCCCCCTACTCCCCTGTAGGGCTACACGACCTCTCGGTCAAGGATCTCTGATTCTTGAGTCAACCAACTCTATGAAACCTTGATGGTCTCGTTCTGTATCTAAACACAGGCCCTTTCGACTTTCTGGCGCAGGACTTATGGCACCCGCGACCTTCCACTTCGTGCTTGAAAAATATCATAGTTTTGGCACTATCTCCTTTTCTGATAATCCCCTCCTTTATGTGACCTTGGTCGATGACCTCACGTAAGAACGTTATTGCGGGCGCACCCAAGGGTGGTTTGTAACCAAACTACTTTTCTCCCCGCAATTCACCTCTATCCACCACTTGTCCTGTTATAGAAAGATTTGCCTCACCATTGCTATCTTGCACAGAGGGCCTTTTTCCATTTCCCTATGCAGACTTGTCATCCCTTTTTTTGATGAATCCAAAGCCAAAAATATACATTTTTCCACATATACACTCCCTATCTACTATACAAGATGTGTATACACTGGCTGCTCAACTACAACCCACGTACATCGAGATTTGTGCCAAAAAATACAAAATGAAATCGAGTTTCCATGTCACGACGGGAGATATCTGATCCTTGGCATTCCATATACTGGAAATGTTCTGACTCAACCCTTCGGTTGCATTCTGAAGGCTATAAAAACACAATTCCAAGCTATGGAAAAAAGGAGAAAGCATTCAACTTTGAGAGCAAAGTTACTCTGGAGAAATTACTTCATATTGAGTCTTCATCCCTTTGTCCCTCAAGTCTGAACACAATGTTCATCCCCCAAGCTCTTTCCCTATTGTTGAGAGAACCTCATTGACTCTCTCCTATGAGCTTGCCTTTGGTGGAGGATTGAAGTGGTGGAGGTCTAGTTAGAAGGAACTTGGTTTCTTGGTTTCAAACCGTGCCGACACGGAAGTCTGTAATGTTGTCACTTCTGCTGATCAATTATTAATAGAAATACTCCTTTCTCGTCCTATTGGTATCTTAAAAATATATGATTATTATCCATGGGCATGTTTGTAATGTTTATTAATGGATTATGTTATCTGATGTGTTAACCCCTTTATATCATCACTATGTACTTGCTCTACTTGTTTGTTAAGAACTTATTGCAGGTATAAAGCTTTGGGTCGAAGTGCTCAACAGTGGAACATCGTCAAACGTTGGATCAAGGTAGGCCTCTTTCTTATATTGCACATTAGTTTATATAGCATATGTTGGAATTGAGTTGATTTCTGTAGTCATACCTGTCTTTTGTGGTTTACCCTTGGCCATAGAGAGTTTTTCCCTTGTAACAGAAATGGCGAATCCACTGGGGAGAGATCTTCCTTCTAAGGGTTGAAGTGCTTTTTCTTCTTGCATTTCTCTTTTTCCTTTGTGTTTCTTGTCATATCATTTCTTGACAGATTCTATTCACTCTGGGTCTGATTTTTCATCCTTTTTACCTTTGCCTGGCCTTTTTTTAAAGCATATATGCTCCTTTTTCCCGGATAAGCGTGTATACCCGCTTGTTGTCTCACTGCAGGATGCGTATATACGCCCTGTTCTCCTGAACAGTCGCGTATACCACTTCCCTTTGCTTGTTTTCTTGGTTTAGTGATTGTTGGGTGATATTTGATGATTGTTGAGCCTTCTTAGGTCTCTGTAGTGTCTGTTGAGTTTCTTTGGGATGAAAGGAAACCTGTTGGGAGTTGAATTTTTGGGCGTAGTCTTTCTCTTTGTTTTTCATCCTTATTTGTCCTTGAACCCTGGGATGTTTTCTTGGATTCTTGGTGTTCTGCTTGATTTATTTCATTTATACACAGTAGAATTTATATATTAGGTTGCTTTACAGTCCATGCATTTTCTCTTTAATATATTGAAAATACAAAAAAATAGGCATTTTGCATTGGTTAACATTTTTTTATTTGAACCTTTATCATTAGCTTAGTTCATTTATCCAAAGATTGCATTTACTTCTGAATTCAAGAGTTGAAATTGAAAATTTCACTGTTTTTATTAGCATATTATTTATTGAAAAGTTAAAGATAGACTTTGCATTATATTCATATTCATTTTCTTGCAGAGTCATAACATCATGAGTTTCTCTTCCCTACCCTTTTGAGAAATCATGACCAATGAAATTTACGCTTTAAACTAAAATTGATTAGTCACGATTTTATTTTTAGGGTGCAAAAACTAGTCTAGGATTTAGTGCCTTGGAATAGGATTTTGCGAGTAAACTTCTCCAAGGCAATTAAATCGACATATGTGTCTGAGATAGGGAGTTGATAAGTCCATTGTATAATTGATAATATCAGGAGGCTCCGCTCACACCGGAGTTAATCACGAGGTCGCATGAAGTTAGTTGAATGGATAACCCCTAGATACTCACCTAGTGTCAAAGATATTTCTGTGGATTTATTCGTATTTGGGGATCTTGCTAGTACCCATACCTCTGTGAGAGGCAGTGATTTCAAGGTTTCAGGCTTTTCTACCCTACCCATATGGTGATCTGAACTTACAACTTCTCTCCTATGCATCAGTTATACAGTGGTTTATTAGTTGCTTGACTTAGGTATCTGATAGGTTACTTGCAGGGGTTATTCTGCTTGTACCTTGGGTCAGATAGGGGTCAGACAACACACAACCTTTATGGAAGATTACCTCTCCGAGGGGATCTGACCGACTGGTTGTTAAGCCCACGAGGGCCCCTATAACTGATTTTGTTACCTCCAAACATTAGCAGGGAGTCTCAGGTCCCTCTTGGATGAGACATACCTTCTTTAGCGATGGAGGCCACTCAGCCACTTTAGCCTGTTTGCATGCATATTGGTTGTTTGAATTTTTGGTATGCTCTTTTCCAAATCATTATCAAAAATAGAAAATATTGTTGAGTGAACTTGTCTCTTTCACACTTGTAAATTGGATTTGAAAAGACATCTATTTGGCACAAGTTTACCCCTTTTTCACACCAAGTAGACTAAAAGACATAAAAAGGATATTTTTCGGCGTTAAGTTGTGATTGCATCTCATGCCCTCGCTTTTAGTATTGAGCCTTGAGCTGTTTCTCACTTTGCGTTATAAACCGTTGCCTGAGTAGTTTTTTCATCCTCAACCAAGCATAGCCTTGTTTATATCCTTCGCAATTTGACACCCTATACCCTGGAGGGAACATCACCTTGAGCGTCCATCTCCCGCATGCATTTCCTTGCATTAAGCATAGGTACATTCCACTATTGGAACTAGTTTTTCTTAATTGCGACACTCATTTCCTCCTCTGTATCATTGCATTCATTTGTTATGAGAAAACAAAAAAATGGGCGGGAAGGGAGTACTATATTATAATCGGTAGCATTCGTGTCTCCTTTGAAAAGAGCACAAAGTTATTGAGTCCTTGCGTCATCATAATTTTGGGTTTAACATGGACTTAGGAAGTTGATCTCGTTACAGAGTTTTCTCTACCGACCGATTACTCTTCCAATCCCTATAGAGAATGTTATCGATGCCTCCTACATCTAATAGTCACATCATTGAGTCTATTCTCCCAGAGTCACCATATGTCCCATGCTCTTGTTCAAAGAAATTCTATCAACCTGTTTCGGCTACTCTTCAAAAATATTGACTTTTCATGTCGTCCATACCCTCAATTTGTCTCAGAATCACATGATACTATGGTCTTATCATGCACCCTAGCCCTACTTTATTCATCGGTAGGTCACCTTGAAACCAACAATCAAAATTTCATCATTGGTCATTGACTGGGTGGTTTCCCTTGTGTTCGACGGCAAGACATCTATTCACACTTTGGGATTTGTGTAGTGTCTTGGATTCCATTAGCCTTATTGGTGGTATCCTCGCCTTTATCAGCAGTTTTCATCATTGGCTACTATTCATAGGGTCTTTTTTGTATACTTCTTGCATTTGATATACACGAAAGATGCACAGGGTCATTGGTTCGTGAACATGTTCTTCGTCTGATTTCCACCATATCATGAAGCTCTTGCTTTGTTCCTCGTGCTGACTAATGAGAGATTCCTTAATTCTCTCCTTTCAATGGGTCACTTTCCATCGACTTCATCTCATTTATTCTAGATACGAGACCTAGCGTTTTATGAGTACCTTGAGGCTTGCAGTCATTAGTGGCAGGCTCTCTCACCATTGACAAATGGGAATACATCAATGTCTCATGATCAATGGATTTCTCAAGTGTTCGACACCAACTCCTTTATTCACACTTGTAGGAATGTACTCGATGCCTTGATACCTACTTTCATTATTGGTAGGTTGTCTCGCGTTTGTTAATGGTATACCTCAATGACCGGTAATCAAATGATGTCTCATTGTGTTCTACCTCAACTCCTTTATTCACATGATGTAGACTTGCACCCTTGGCGGATAATGTAGAAGACTTGAAGACATCACTATGTCGCCACAACTTTCCTGAGATGTTGCTTCCCTTTCATTAGACTAGCACCTATTCGACTTTAGTGATCATGGGAGATCAGATTGTACTACATGGTATACAGATATCTTCAGATTGATTTTGAGACTGGTTTCAATGGGCCTTGTTCATGACTATGACATCTTTTGGCATGCAACCTCATTTTTATTTTCCTATTCATGGCCATGAACACTTGTTTGGTATACTTTCCACATGGATCTGCATTGTATTCTTGGCAGCCATGTATGCAAAGTCAGTATAAAATGTAATAAACAATTGATTCCGTCCAATTGGTCCTCTACCACTACACTTCTGGGTTATTTATAATGTATTTCGGCCATCGCAGATACTCCTCTGATCTCACACATTAGGGGGCATCTATTATAGGAAGATTTGCCTCACCATTGTTATCTTGCATAGAGGGCCTTTTCCATTTCCCTATGCAGACTTGTCATCCCTTTTTTTGATGAATCCAGAGCCAAAAATATACATTTTTCCACATATACACTCCCTATCTGCTATACAAGATGCATATACGCTGGCTGCTCCACTATAGCCTGCATACATTGGGATTTGTGCCAGAAAATACAAAATTAAATCGATTTTCCATGTCAGGATGAGAGATCTCTATTCCTTGGCATTCCATATACTGGAAACGTTCTGACTCAGCCCTTCGGTTGCATTCTGAAGGATATAAAATCACAATTCTGAGCTATGGAAAAGAGGAGAATGCATTCAACTTTGAGAGAAAAGTTACTCTAGAGAAATTACTTCATATTGAGTCCGCATCCCTTTGTCCTTCAAGTCTGAACACAGTGTTCAACCCCCAATCTCTTTCCCTATTGTTGAGAGAACCTCATTGACTCTCTCCTATGAGCTTGCCTTTGGTGGAGGATTGAAGTGGTGGAGGCCTAGTTGGAAGGAACTTGGTTTCTTGGTTTCGAACTGTGCCGACACGGAAGTATGTAATGTTGTCACTTTTTCTGATCAATTATTAATAGAAATACTCCTTTCCCGTCCTATTGGTATCTTGCAAATATATGATTATTATGCATGGGCATGTTTTTAATGTTTACTAATGGATTATGCTATCTAATGTGCTAACCCCTTATATCATGACTATGTACTTTCTCTACTTGTTTGTTAAGAAATTATTGCAAGTATAAAGCTTTGGGTCGAAGTCCTCAACGGTCGAACATCGTCAAACGTTGGATCGAGGTAGACATCTTTCTTATCTTGCACATTAGTTTATATAGCATATGTTGGAATTGAGTTGATTTCTGAAATCATACCTATCTATTGTGGTTTACCCTTGGCCAGAGAGATTTTTTCCCTCATAACATGTCCCTTTACCAATATTGTGGTCTCGATTGCATCCCGCCCTCAACTTTTTAAATCTTGAGCACCTTCTGTCCCCGCAATGTGAGGTGACCTTCGATCTCATGATCTTGATGGTGCTTATGAATTGACGGCTCATATATGTCCCTTTTCAAACTTGCAGATTAGATCTAACCCCTTTCAAATCAATGACTATGATTGATTTCGCCTTTCGGCCTTCGACAGTTTCAATTCTCAAATTTTTGGCTTCCCCTAGAATCTTCTGAAGTTTGAATCCTCGAGCTTCCAGATATGTTTCCACCTGTCTCCCTTAATATACGACCATGATCTCCTCTGCGATATCGGCCTTTGGGAATCCCAATTCTCAAATATTTGTTTTCCTCCACATGCCAATCTTTCGAAGTGGAAGATTTGTTGGCACCGATCCCTCGCAAATAGACAGCTCATATGAACTCCGGCTCTCCAACCTTTGGGATTTCTTGTTCAATACCTCCTCTTTCTTCCAAAGTGATTTCTCCGAAATGGAAGATCGTCTGCCACACATCCTCCTCAATCAATGACTCTTCTTCCGCTTCGGGATTTTGTTCCTTTCAACCAGATCAACAGTCCTTCACCCCCCCCCTTCCCAATCAACGATAGATATCTCCTTTAGGTATTTAGAATTTTCTCTCTCTTCTTTCCCCCAGAGTTCTAGATCTAGTTCCATGTGTCCACCTTCGAATCGACGACTCTCATCCACATTGGGATTTCGGCCTTCGGGATTCTCAAACCTCAACTTCTTCACGCTCTGCTTCTCCCAAAGTGTTTTACCTGGATTCCATGATCCAACAACGTGTTTCCTCCCGCAGATCGATGGCTCCCAGCTGCTTCAAAAATTCGGGCTTCGACGATCTCAAATTCTCCTCCTTCTCTTTTCTCCCGGAGTGCTTTCACCTAGAGATTGCGATCTGTCGCCACGTGTCCCTCTGGATCTGTTGATCCATAATTCTCTTCGACTCTTTGGCTCTTCGTGCTTCGGGAGTTTCAAACTCCTATGCACTTCTTTCTCCCAGAGTGCTTTCACCCAAAACACATGGTCTCTTGATGCGTGTCTCCCCCTTCATCTGGTAGTTTCTATCCATTTCATCTCCTCAGGCTTTAAGAGTTTCAACTCCTGCGCACTCATTCCTCCCAGAGTGCATTCGCCGGAAGACTCTGATCTGCTGACATGTATCCCCCTAGCGATCAATGGCTAAGACCCACTTTAGGTCTTTGACGATTCTGCTCTCTCCTCATTCACAAACTTCTGAATTTTTTCCGCTCCAGAGTTATAGATAATTTTCCACCTATCCCCTTGGATGATAGATAGTCCCTAATCACTTCGAGACTTTGGCAAGTCCTCTCTCCTGTAAAAACAAAGGGTTAATGCTTGTGTACTTTAACTTGGATCGGACGACTGTCGATCCTCTGCACTCAAATCCAATGACTAGGATCTATTATTATCCTCTGCGCTCTCCTCTAATGTCTAGACGTAGATCTAACAGTCCAGATCTCTTCCCACAACTGATATGATGGTTTTTGTCACTCCTCCTCCTGATCTTTTGACTTCTTCCAACTTAGAATATTTTATAAGTGTTCAAAGGCCTCGACCTTTTCTCCTCCTATGAGCTCGGTTATATTGGGTCTCATCCGCGTTTCTTTTAACGCTATCTCTCCTAAAATTTGAGACTTGGAATAAGTCTGTCTCTACTCACTCTTTGCGCTATCTCTTCTGATATTTTTAACTGACTTAGAACTCCTAAAGGGTCTCGGCCCTTCTGTTTCCTTTCAAAGGAAAATTTCGTGCCCACCTAGAAACCTCCTGTTCTTGCACACCTTGCAGAGCTCTTTCTTACATAGTGTTCTATAACTCCGTCTCTCTTTGTGCCTTCCCTACACAGTTCTTCCTCCAAGGTATTCAGTAACCTTGAGGTTCCTCTTGAGTTTTTGATCTCTCTGGTGCGCCATCCTGGCATGTTCTTTTCTGAATCCACAAAGTTCAAATGCGCACTCCTTGCATTGGCTACAGAACCTCCAATGTTCTGTTGTGCACTCCTTGCACAACCTAAAGAACCTAGAACAATATTTTGAAATTAATGAAGATAAAGAAATATATATTCCTACTGCAGATGAAATCTAGCATGCATCTACAGCATACATAAACACGCAGATAATATTCATAGAATATATATAATTCATAAACACACCATGTGCAAGAAAAACTACTTTTCTTTGTATTAGATGAATGTATGTTTACAAATGTGTACATAGACTGGACTATAACAGAGTCTCAGTTTGCATTTCTCCTACTCCTATTCTTGATATTTCAAGCTTCTCGGGCTCTCCTCTCCTAACTCTCATCAATCTTACAAATATTTCTTTACAAAAAAGGGGCTCTACGGGCCTATCCTCTCCTTCACCTAACCTTGTCTATTACATTTAAGTTTCGTAAATGGCCATCTAGTCTGAATTGAACCTAGAGCCATCAACCCGTCAACCATTAAAGGCGACCTTATCTTCTATTTGTACAAAGGCATAGCTTGGTTTTCACTCAACCTTACAACATTAATCCATATAAGATCAGTTTTTGAATTTAAAAATGGGAGGGTTGGTGCCTCTCCCTCTCTTGAATGTGTGTTGATGTGATGGAATGTCGACGCATTGCTGAGGTGGAGCGATGCTCCTGCATCATATTGGCACAAACCTTATGTGGTTATTGGTATGGATTTGGTTTTGATGATGATGATGTATTAGTATCAGTAATAGTTACAGTGACAGGTTAGATCTAGTTTGATGATGATGATATCTTAGTACTAGTGACAATTACAGTGACAGGTTGAGTTTGGTTTTGATGATGTATCAGTGACAATAGTAGTGATAGGTTGAGTCAAAATTTGTGTTCTAGGGAGGAAGGAAGGGGAAAGGAAATGTGTTTGGATCCTCCTTCTAGTTGGAGCCATAGAATATAGGGATTAATAGCTTCCTTAAGGTTGGATCTTGTAAATTAGGGGGTTGGAGCCTCCTTCCAGTTGGATCTAGAGAATTTAAGGAGTTGTATCTTCCTTCAAGTTGGATCCTGTAAACTAGGGGGTTGGATCCTCCTTCTTGTTGGAGCTGGATAATCTAGGGAATTGTAGCTTCCTTAAGGTTGGATTCTATAAATAGGGGGTTGGTTCCTCCTTCCAATCGGTGTTGAATAATCTTGAAAGTTAGTGCTTCATGTGAATGTAATATTGAATATATATATTAAAAAGGGTTATGTGGTTTTCTCCCATTTGGGTTTCCACATAAAACTCTTTTGTATTGTGCCTCTGTTGTTATATATTTATGATATGTTAAATGAAATCATAACTGAATGGAATTGTTGATAACTTAATGTTTACATGTTATGGTTGAAAATGGTAAAAATTGCTCAATATCGATTCACCCCACTTCTTAGTATTGGTGAATATTCCAAAAACTAAAATGGCCCTGCAAATTGATTCATCCAATTGTTTCCACATTGAAAGTATCAATATATATGAAAAATTATATGAAGATCAAATCCATATCATACCTCCCCATTTAGGGAGGATTTTGTTCCCCAAAATATTTATTGAATGAGGAGAGGAAATATTCTCTCTACCTCCTCCCTAGACTACCATTCTTCTTTTCCTCGAAGTTGTCCTATAAGCCCGATCTTGTAAAGGTTATGTTTCCCTCATCTTGTAGTTTTGGACTTACTCTGCAAAACTATGTTCTTCTCCAACACTTACTAAAAATGTGGTGTTAAGTCCTCAATGGTAGGTGGGAATTTCTCCACCTCATGATCCAACATGGAAGTCTCATAGAAATTCAAACTCTCCATATTCACGACTAAGTAAATTCCCATGTATCAAGGTAGAATGATTCTATAGGAATTATCTCCCACCTTCTCCAATACCTCAAAAGGGACATACCCTGGAGCCTTTATATTCTTACCAAGACCCTATAGTATTTCCTTATTCATTTGTAACCAAACTTTGTCTGTCACTTTAAATGACTTCTTGATTATATTTTTATCATGTTTGGTCTTATAATTTTCTTGTGACTTCTTCAACTTCTCCTGTAATTGAAAATGTATCTATCTAATATTTTCGACAAATTTCTTTGCTTTCAAGGATTCTCCTATGATGTCTTCCCTCACTCCTCCTAGATGTCCATAAACAACATCCAAGGGAGAAGGTGTAAAATATCCAAAGCAAGTTTCAAAAGGGAACTTACCAATAGAAGTATGGATTGCTCTGTTATAAGAGTGTTGAATGTAGATCATATTTTCATCATAGATATTTTGATGCTTCTGATTGTAACCCCTAAAAAGATATACAAACGACATGATGACTACTTCTATCTACCCATATATCTT
>JASDQU010106974.1:127569-141545 GCA_032191745.1 Picea mariana | reverse complement strand
TTCCTCTTATGGTCTTTTTACAGGGAATCAGAATACACATATTTTTGAACCTACCAACTACCACACAAATATAGTCATGTTCCTTTGTGGTTATTGGTAAACCACCCACAAAATCCATGGAAATTATTTCCCAAGTTCGAGTGGGTAAAGTTAATGGATGTTATATACATTTCTTCCTATGACTAGGATTTTTGGTACAAAAAAGTATGCATCCTCTAATACATCGTGCTACAACTTACTTCATTTTGTGTAATATCCCTTTCTCATTGAGACAACAGCTCAAGGACATAGTATTCTAGCTACCCCTCAAGACTATAGCCCAAGACCAATAAGGGGAAGGAAAATATGGTTTTCACCAAGAAACCTAAAGTTATATTATTAAAGTGACATAAGTAAAAAGGTTAAGTAGATTAAGGATGTAAAGGAGAATTAAATCAAAACCTTAGCAAGTGGGAAAAAGTAACTCAATGACAAATTACAAAAAGGAGGTATAAAAGGAAGAGGAGGGTGCCTCTCTCATCATCTTGATATCATTATTCTCTTGTACTCTTGAGCTAGACAACTTATGTTTTGAGGGTTTTGAGTGAACAAACCCTAGAAACTAGCAAGAAGGTGAAATATTCCTCTGTTCCTGGTTCAAGCTTGGCCAAGGAGGTGAAATATCCCTCCCTCACCATTCTAATCCAGTCACAAGTATTCAACATGCAATATTTGGAGTTTTATGTACAAATCTAGAGGTTTTTCCAGTAGTAGGGTGCACCATTGGAAGAGAAGAAGCTCGATTTGATTGAAGGAGACTTGATCTTCATTTCTACACAATTGGAGGTCTATTTCTAGGGTCATAACGCCCTTTTGCAGCTTATACTACAAGGGTTTCCCTCTTCGAGGATTTAATTTGGCTTGGGTCGAAATTTTGAAGGAGGGCGCAACTCCCAATGAGGAGACTCTTAGATATGAAGGAATGCTTGGGGGTTTTCACTCAAACTTGGATCCCTCCCTCTCTCTAGCCCATGATCTACATTTTGAGGGTATTTTGGTGTTGTTTGGAGATCATTTAATAAGAGGCTAAAATATTGAGCATTTCTATCCATCCAGGGCCATACCAATTCTAGATCCAACCATCAAGGGTTGTACCAATAGAGATCTGAAGGATTCCAGTAATGAAGGGAAAGAAATTAATCTTGTAACAATATATATTCAGTGGGTGAAGGCAGAGAGCCTTTATATATTCTCTATTGTACCATATCTATATATCCATGTATGAGTATCTCTTCTAATATTAAATAAAGGTCAGATCTGAAGCTTATTGTATTGTTTATGTCTTTTTTTCCTTTAATAGTGTTCAAATCTTGTTTTTATGTCTTCAATGAAATAAAAATACAAGAAAAATTCTTCATCGCATCTTTGTCTAATCACAAATTTCAAAAATCAAATAACAACAAGTAACAACAAACCCTAGTTCCTGGCCGAAATATCTAAGGAACATCACAATGGTAACAGAGAGAAATTCCTTCACCAACCTGTGCAAAATAATAGATGACTAGAATAATAGGTCACGGAGGTCATATAGTAACAGTTAATCCATAAGAGGAAGAATAGGAAGTCAGTATGGGAGCGACACATGAAACAGAGAATGCTACCTATGAAGAGACTGAACTTTTGGCAGATAAAGTAGCCCAAACAATGAAGGATGTAGTTCAAAGTAGCCAAGAAACTATGCAACACACTCTTGCAGGAATGTAGAACCATCTATCTTTGGGATAGGCCAAGCTCGAATTATCTCTTACCAGTTTTCAAAAGGGACAAGATAGAATGATAGCCTTGTTTTAGGAATAGAGTAAACATCGAGGTATTCTTTCTCAATTTATGATGGAGCAGAGGCATGGTAAAGACCCACCCCTGTATAGTGGAAATCATGAAGTTAGTGGATCTCGTGGAGGCAATGGGAATCATGAGGAATCCATACATAGAGGTTAGATGGAGGAGCATCGATCCAATGACAGAGTACCAATTCCTTCTCACAAAATTAGTAGGACCACCCCTGGGTCGTACATGCCTAACTTCATAGATACACAAAGGAGGGATGTTAATGCCTTGGATTCAGAAATTCTGGGTGAGGAGTGGGAGACTGCAGAAAGAGAATACAATGCCATGAGTGAGGGATTCAGGAGACAGTTTTCTGTGGGAGATTATTTCCATTTGAACATGAAAAGGAGATTCAAGGAGCGCTAGAAAGGTGTTAGTGAACTTGGATGAAGGGATGGGAAAATGGAGCTACCCACTTTTGATGGATCAGATCACATCTAGGTTACAACATGGGTACAAAAGAGGGATGCTTACCTTCAATTGAATCCTATGGAGAAAAGGGAAGCTATCAAATTTGCAACTATATATCTGATGGGGAAGGCGCATGAATGGTGGTTCCATGGAATAACCACCTTGGGCCATGGGCACATCACTTCTTATCAATAATTCACTCAAAGGCTCATTGGTAGATTTGACAAAGGATACCTAGATCAAAATTTCAAGGAGCTTTCAAAGCTTAAGCAAACAAGTTCATCTGAGGCCTTTATTGAAGAGTTTCAAAGAGTATTAATGATGGTTCCAAATGTGGAAGAATCTAGATTACTTATGTTGTTTATAGATGGATTGACAGAACCAGTGAGAGGGTGGGTTAAGGATTTCAATCCTACAACCTTACAGGATGCCATTGAGTGCACCAGGGATTTAGTTGGAGTAGGCAATAAAAATATATTTACACCTAAGCCACATGTTATTCCAAGAGGTTGTGACACTAGACCAATGGACAGAGGAAAGGGGAAGTTAGATGAAGCTACCAGAAGAGATCTAAGAAGTAAGTAGTTGTGTTACACTTGCAAGGACCCTTGGTATCTAGAACACAGATGTTTAGGCAAAGGAAAAATCAACTACATTGAGGTGATGTATGACAGTGATGAGGAGGAAGATGATGAATGCAATGGAGCTATCCATACTCTGCAGGAAAACATTAAGGAGGAAGAAGAAACCTTACAATCACAAGGTCATGAGGACCTTTACCCCAAATATAGGACTTTAAAAGGTCATTATTTCTTCTATGAGTGGGGTGCCAAAATTTAACACCTTAAAAATAAAAGGAGTTTTTCAAGGCAAAAGGGAAATAGTATTGATTGATGGAGGAGCTTCCCATAAATTTATTGATATAGCCATGGTGGAAAGGAGGCATATACCCACAATAGAGTTTGAAGGTTTCTTGGTTGAGGTAGCAGGGGGTCGTACCATATCTTGTGACAGGTACATTCCACAGATGAGCTTTACCTTCGGTTCATACAACTTAACACAGGAATTTTATGTGGTTGGCATTCCTGACACCAATATCATCCTAGGTGTGTAGTGGCTTAGCACTTTGGAGCCAATCACAACCAACTACAAAACAATGGAGATTCCCTTCAACATAGAGGAAGGAAGGAGAGTCACACTTAAGGGAATGACAGGGGATTCACCAAGGGTGGTGACAGCCAAGAAGATGTATGCCATATTTAGATGAGAGGAGATAGCTTATGAAGTCAAATGCTTTATTATGGATACCGCCAGATAGAGGGTTTGGGCATATTATAGAATTGGAAGAAGGGTCCAAATCGGTCATAACTACACCCTACATGCACCCAAATAAGAATAAAGATGAGATAGAGAGTGATATCAAGGAATTGTTAGTTATGGGACATAGCAGGCCAAGTTCAATTCCCTTTGCATCATCGGTTGTGTTGGTAAAGAAAAAGGATGGAACCATGTGCATGTGCATAGACTACCAAGCATTGAACAAAAGAACCATTAAGAACAAGTACTCCATTCCCCATATTGATGAACTATTTGATGAGCTTCATGGTGAAATTTACTTCACTAATATAGATCTACGCTCAGGCTATCATCATATCAGGATGAGAGAGAAAGATGTACATAAAACTCCCTTCAGATGTCACTTGGGTCACTATGATTTTATTTTGATTCCTTTCAGCCTCACTAATGATCCTGCCACCTTTCAGTCATGTATGAACCATGTGTTTAATAAGAATCTAAGGAAAAACTTGCTTGTCTTCTTTGATGACTTACTCATCTATAGCAAGATGTGCAAGGACCATTTAAGGCATGTGGATGAAATTATGGGTATCATGGAGGAAAAATCCTTATATGATAAAGAATCTAAATGTGATATTGGTATGACCAAGGTTTTGTACTTAGGACATATTATTGGGGCAAAGGGAGTGCAGGTTCATCAAGAAACAATACAAACTATCATCAATTGGCCTACTCCAAGGACACTCATAGAACTCAGAGGATTACTTGGTATTTGCAGCTACTACAAAATTTTGTCAAGGGATTCGCCCATATTTGCACTCCTCTAACAGACCTAACCAAAAAAGGGGATTTCTCTTGGACCGATTGTTGGCAGCAATAATATAATTTCTATTTTTTATAAGCTGCCTACATAGGGTCTCTAAATTTTCATTGCTCGTCATGAGCATTCTCACTAAATGACACTTGTCACTTGTCGCTTTTTACATATCTTCCTTTCGATTTTTGTTTTCATGACTGTAAGCATGAAAAATTGTAGCTGGAATTGACACTTTGTTTCGATTTTTGGGAAACTATTCATATGGTCTATTATCGAATTGTCGTATTTTTGCTATGAAAATGATTGTTCTCCTTGTTTATAACTCCTTGGTTCTAAACGTGCCTTGGTCACATAAGTGAAAGACCTCCATACATTAATTTTCGATTGATATTAATGCAGTTTTTGTTCATAAAACTTTTAATTATTCAATTTTTATTTGATACACTTACCTTTGTAATCAAGCTATGGATGTGCATACTATGGTTTTCAAGTGTTCTGATCCTTATATGTACCCATATGCCAAGGTTTCATATGAAGTACAGCGTGATATTACTGCTCTGTATGGCCTCGGGCTTCATGATTTCATTCCCACGCATGGTGATTAACACCTCTACTTTTGAACTGTCATAGCATTGTTTTGTTCGGGGCTATGGCTCTGTGGTTTTTCATCAAACCCTACCTCTGAGTTTTGTGTTGATTCCCTTATGTTCGCCATGGCTCCAGTGGTAAGGATTGGGCCCAATGGCATCCAAACCTTGTTATCATATGATAACGCCAGGGACGATTTAGAAAGGAACGGTTGACGTGTATTCATTGAAAAATTTAAGGGTTTCAATCTGAGAGCTGCCCAAGAGTTCGCATTGACCTTCGACGGCTGCAGAGTGAAGATAGGTGATGTGCAGCTAGAGGTAACTGAAGAATTTTTAAGCCAAGCTACGGGTTTACCAGCTGTTGGGAAAAAATGGTTCAAGAATGCAAAAGTTGAAGAGGTCCCCTGGACTTTGTTGTTCACCTCACGGAAAATTACTAGTTGCAACCGAGGTATGCCTGTCTCATCTTTAAAACCTAGGTGGCATGATCTTCTTGCTATTGTGAAACAATTCATTACGTGTGAAGAAAGATTTGGGTTAGTTTTCCTGTATCATCTGTGATTGCTTATGAGTTTCATTGACTTCCCGTTGAACATGCCCTACTTCCTTCTTAGAAGTCTGTACAAGATGAGAAAATGGTTTAGGAGGCAAAGGTCTGATTCGAGTTTATTCCATCATGGTTTAATTAAAATCATCCTTGTGCATCAGTTGCAATTACACAACGATTGTTGGGATGCTTTTGTGTTACGAAATGGCTTTGGCAATAGTGAGTTGGGACAGGTTGATAAGCCTGTTATCACAGAAACCCTCATGAACACTACAGCCTCTTCTCCACAACTCCTGCCCTGTGATCTTGTCTCTAATATTGAACCCTCGACCTACCCTGATACTACTTAACCGGACAATCAACCGAGTTCGAACCCTAAGAGTTGCACTAAGACTGTTAAAAAACCCACAGGGAAGAAGATAAAGGGCAACGTCGATGTTAATTATAAGAATAAAAGGGTCGGTCATTTGATCTCACGATGTGCTCGAAACAAATCCAAACCCTATGTAGACACAAAAAACACAATTGAGGTAAGTGAAGACTCGGATTCAGAAATTGAAAGGTTCTCGGCCGAAGAGGATCCAATGTCATATGGACTTTGCCCTAACAGACCCTACGATTATGTTAGCAACCTACCTCCACGTCTAAACGATAATCCCAAATTTCCTGGCATTCGATTCTGTGATAAATCTACATGTCACGTGGACGATTCTCCAATCGTTAATGCTATCAGTGCCAATGCATAGTCCCTACAGCCACAGTGTAATGAATGTCGATCCTGGATCGATAGGTATTATATGGATGTGCCTTTACTACAGTCCCGACTTAAATATTTGAAAGACCAAGTGGATTCGTTGACAAACGAGAATAGTAGACTCCAATCCATAACTCAAGCAAAGGAAAAACGCCTAAAAACTACAGGAACTTTCATAGGTATTGTTTATTAAGTTGTTTAAGGAATTCAAAGATGTTTTTTCCTGGATGTATGATGACCTGAAAACTTTTGATCCTAACATCATGCAATACGTTATCCCCATGAAACCCCAAAGCCAACATTTTCAACAAAAGTTAAGGAAAATGCACCCAAAACTCGAACCAACGATCAATAAGGAATTAAATAAACTCCTGAACGCTAAGATAATTTTCCCAGTTAGGCACACACAACGAGTCTCTAATCTTGTCCCTGTCAGAAAGAAGAGTGGTGAAATCCGACTATGTGTCGATTTCCAAAATCTTAACCGAACGTCTGATAAAGACAACTACCCTGTCCCTCCCATGGAACAGATCCTTCAACAGGTATCTGGTTCTGAAAGATTATCCTTGTTGGATGGTTTCTCAGGGTATAACCAAGTCCTGATGTCTCCTCTAGACCAACTCAAAACCACCTTCCGCACTCCATGGGGCACCTACGCTTATAGAAAGATGCCCTTTGGACTCATAAACGTCGGTGCCACTTTCCAGAGAGCGATGGATATCGCTTTCCGAGGCTTAATCAATCAATCTGCTGTAGTTTACCTAGATGACGTCACTGTCTTCATATTAATCTTGTAACAAGCTATATTCATTGGGTGAAGTCCGAGAGCCTCTGTATCTTCTCTATTGAACCAAATCTACATATCCATGTATGAGGATCTCTTCTAATATTAAATAAAGGTCAGATTTGAAGCTTATTGTCTTGTTTATGTCTTTATTTCCTTGCACAATGTTCAAATCTTGTTGTTATGTCTTCAATGCAATAAAAATCCAAGAAAAACTCTTCAACACATCTTTGTGTAATCACAACCTGCAAAAATCAAACAACAACAAGCAACAACAAACCCTAGTTCATGGCGGAAATTGCTAAGGAACATTACATTTTGGGCCAGCACACATACCTTTGTAAGTTAGTAAATGTTTTCCCGACACCAAAATGTCCTGCAACCTTGGAGGTGTGAGTGTGTCTTATAAGTTGCAATATTTCACCTTTAGGAACACACATATTGTCTAGCTTACAGAGTAACCCATTATGGATATGATAGTCAGTCTTATGGTCACCTTCTTCTACATGAATTTGGTGCTATAGATGTTGAAACACCTCTTTAAATTCATCATATTCTGTGTATGCCTCTTGTATGCATCATGTGTAAAATGTTCCATGTGCATAAGAGTTCCCAAAAATGTAATCTAGGATGTGGGTGGCCTTGAAAGCATGTCCACCAAATTGTTAGTGTTTCCCTTCTTATACTTGATGACCAGATGAAATAGTTGCAAAACTCCATCCACTTGTAATGTTTGGTTTGTTGAAGCTTACTATGGGACTGCAAATACTACAGTGGCTGGTGATTTGTGTGGATAATGGTTTCCTTTCCCATCAGATAGTGCTTCCACTTGTTAAAAACTTGAACTAGGGCATAAAGTTTCTCATCATAGGTAGGGTAGTTCAAAACACCTCCATGAAACATCTCAAAATGATATCATGTTGGGTTACCTCCTTGCATCAAAACTACTCTCATAGAATACACACTTTCATATATCTCTACTTTGAAGGGCTTATACAAGTTAGGAAATGCGAGAACTAGTGCTTCACTGATATTTTTTTCTAGCTCATCAAAATATTTTTGTTGATTCTTTCCCCACTGGAAACTCTTAGCACTAGTTGTTATGGCGTGGAGTGGTGAAGATACCATTGAAAAATATGTTATGAACTTTCATAGGTATTGTGTTTCCCCAAAAAATATCTTAACTTCAGTGGCATTAGTAGGAACTGGTCATTTTATGATGGCCTCCATATTTGTGGATCTATCTTGAGATCCCCTCCACTAATCACACACCCCAAATACACTAATGATTTTTGAGAAAACTAACATTTCTTGAGGTTATCCAACAAATGGTTCTTTTTCAAAGTCTTTGAAAACTACATGAGATGTGAGACGTGCTCCTCCCAGGTAGAGATATAAACCAATATATCATCCAAATACACTATAACAAATGAATCCAAATATCGGCGCAACACATAATTTATCAATCTCATAAATGTAGGTGCATTACATAAACCAAATGGCATGACCAACCATTCATACAAACCTTGCCTTTTCTTGAAGGAGGTATTCTAGGTGTCTTATTCTTTGACACGTACCTAGTGGTATCCTGATTTGAGATCCAACTTGGTGAAGTACTTCGCATGTTGCAACGAGTCCAACAAATCATCAATCCTATGAAGGGGTAATTGATTATTGAGTGCAAGATTTTTAAAATATATGTAGCTCATACACATTCGCCAAGTCCCATCCTCCTTGGGTACTATGGTAATAGGTGACCCATAAGGTGAGGTGATTGGTCGAATTACTCTCTACTCTAGCAACTATTACAATTGTTTCTTCACTTCATCTGATTCCAAAACAAATTATATATACAACCCAATATTTGGTAATGGGGAGTCAAGAAACAATTGTATCTCGTGATCCACTTCCCTCTTAGGTGGTAGCCCTTTAAGCTCCTAGAATGCTCCTTTTTATGCCTACAATAACTCCTCCAATTTTTTTTTCTACTTTTTGGTACATCCCTCCAAGGATTCCTCTACTCTTACCAATTCATCACCTAGCTGATCCTCTTGTAGGAAAAGAAAATCATACTTCTTACTCGAACTAATCAACTTTTTGTCTTGGTTGGAACTTACCAATGCAATCTTTGATTTACCTTTATCTGCAATAATGATGAAATCATTCCCATCCTTGATCAGCAGTACTAGTTTTCTCTCCTCATGAAGATTTCATCCCTCATATACATGTGGGAGCATCCAAAAACTACTCCACACACGTCAAGGGGTACTACATCCAACTCTACTTCATCAATAGAATATGCACTTACATTAAATTTGATCTTACATTGTTTTGTGATCTTAATCTATACATCCATGTTTACCCATCCCAATGGATATGGGTTAGAATGATCATGAACCTCCAACCCAAGCTTGTTGACCAGATCAATTTCTATGAGATTGATCTGTGAATGGGAATCGGACAGAATTTCTACCTTGGTCTTCTTGACATGGATCTTGATATGGAAGAGTTTTGTCATCTCCTTCTCTTTCCTGTGATTAAGGCTATTGGGATTCACCTCTTTCTCCACTAAACTGTAGGAAATACTCTCATCCACATATGAGATGCTCTCTATATAATTGCTTGAATATGTGGCTAGAAGGTTCTTCTTCTTGGTGTCCTTCTAATAGTTCTTATGGTTAAGCTCTGGATGTAGTTTATAACACTTTTCTTCAGTGTGACCATCAATATTGCAACGATTAACATGGTTACTTGGATCCTTGCATTGATGTGCAATGGTCATTGTCTTCTTGTATTTTCATTTCCACTTCTTCTTTCCCTCCTTGGAATCATCTTGGTGATCTTTCTGTTTGGAGCCACTTGGTTTTCCTTTTTTTGGCCTATATTTTCCATATACAATTCTTGTACGCATGCCACATCAACTATATTGGGCTTCAATAGAATCACTTGCTTTCACAAATTACTATGTAGGCCCCCTATATACTTCAGGAATACATATGTGTTCTCTGGAGAGATACACAACATGATATCCATCTTCTTGAGTTTGGTGGTGTACTCTTGCACACTCTATCCCTACCTTTTCCTTAAGTAATGACAACATATCCATTGGTCCTCTACATAGACAATAAGGTAGAGCTAGGACTTAATGAGGATTTTGAAACCCTCCCACTTAATTGTTGGTGGATCACCTTCTATCCTAAGTGTTTTTGTGTGACTTTCCCACTAGGTTAATGCATGGCTCTCTAATTTCATTATGGAAAACGAAATCTTATGCTCTTCTTCTATATAGTGGACATTGAGATAAAACTCCAATTGTTGCAACCAATGATTCAAGTTTATTGCATCAATATCACCTTGTTATGGCTTGATATCCACTTTCACTTCCATTTTAAATAAATATTGTGAAGGAGTAATGGAACTAGAATTGGGATGATTTTTCTAGAGCTCTTTCCTCTACTTCTTTTTCGAGTCTTCATTTTCTCATGGTTTCCCTTTGATCTGATCTCTGAGTTAGAGCCTCTGACCTAACCAAATGTTTCAATATTTCTTGCTAGATATTCCATGAGGATTTCCATACTACGAGAGATGTCAATGACTTACTCTTCTAGCCTCACAAATATATTTTTTGTTGGATCTTGATGGGTTTTGTGAATAGACTCATCCGCCATGGCTAGGGTTTTGTGACTTTCTTCTTAAGACAATTCCTCGATCATACAACTTTCCACAAATACCCCAAACAAAACATCTATGATAACAATATGATTTATAAATTGTCATGGATATTCCAATAGAATAGTTCATCACAAGATATCTTATAATATTATGACTACCATGATAATTAGTATATGACTACCTCTACCATGATAAGTATTGGATGATTCACCCCTAGATGTGCCCTCAGTCACATGACTCTACAAAAGTGATATAGTGGACCAAAGTCTATGACAACTATAACAATGTACCTTATGTGTTACCAAGCAAGATGGGTGTATGAGGATATAAATGAGGGTGATTTTGAGGGCAAGGAAGGAAAAATACACAATTTGGATTAGCCCTAACATAATGTCCATCTTGGGGTATCCCTCATCCAATGCTTCGAACTCTAAAATATGAAAAATATGAAAATAGTTGACATGTTTATGGAGGATAAACATGACATACAATTTCCTAATGAAGTACAATGGCATGTCTCTATTTTTGTGAGGGTTTTCATCAAACATAGTGCACCATCAATCCATCCAATTATCCATCCAATTAGCCTTGATGTTTGGTTCTATGAAAAAATCAATGGAAATGTGTAGTCTATTAATCTTAAGGTCTTGAAAGAGATGAAACATCATGTCTTTTGTTATTTTAAATTTCTGCACATCTTGATAACTAAGCCCGTCTACATAAAACACCTTTTCACCTAACTATAAGAACTAATATTGTATAATGTTGCTTGGGAATTAGTATCGTGACAATGCAGAAGTCAAGTGTTTGCTCAAGTTAGTGACAAAAATGGTCTCCCTCTATGAGCATAAAACAACCAGTCAAAACTACCTCATAAATAACCAGTCAAAACCGCAGCTTTTTTTATATTTGATTACAATTCCGGGACACTGCAAGGACATTGCTTTTACCTAAAGCTGGGTCCCCACAATACATATACAACTCACGATTTCACACATTTTATTTCTTTTAATATGCGTGCTGATCGTCATGATTGAACTTCAATTTCTTTGCAATTTACTTTGTACTTTTAAAGATTACTTTTCTGATATCTTATAATTCTTTTACTTTTTCTTGTAACTTTCCGGGATCTTTTCAGACGTTTTATTTCCTGTATTGTATTGGTGACTAAGTTTGGTGAACAGAATAAATATATAAAATGTACTATGCTCCCTTCTCGTTAATGAACCAAACACCCGACAATAAGCCTCCAGTTGCAGAGCGGTGAGAGTTGTTCCAGTTGCAGAGCGGTGAGAGTTGTTGGATATGTAATATTTTTGGTTGTAGTTTAACTAGCACAGCAGTAAAATAGCTGTTGGTGAACACCAAAAGTTAAGAAGATGAAATGAATCTTTAAAAGAATATATTAAATTTTATTATCTATTAACAAATAAATTGTTGGACTTCATTTATTTGGTGCTAATATTTTAATTTCTGTTAATTACTTAAGTGGCAATTATTTAGCTATCAAAGTAATTTTTAAATATGATTAGGTAAATGTAAAAAAATAAACACATAAACTGATGTCTTTCATGATTGAAATCACAGCCATTTATTTTGTGTGACTACTAAGAATATTCCAGCCATATTTAATCATGTCCATAGAAAACTTATTAAGCACTAAACCCCTATTAAATCTGCCCATTGTCAATAGGTGTACGCCTTTCGACGTAACTAGGAAGTTAATGATTGAAATCACAGCCATTTATTTTGTGTGACTACTAAGAATATTCTAGCCATATTTAATCATGTCCATAGAAAACTTATTAAGCACTAAACCCCTATGAAATCTGTCCATTGTCAATAGGTGTACGCCTTTCGGCGTAAATATTCTATCAAAAGAATGTTTTCCTATGATTTTTTGGTTGTAGTTTAAATATTTCATCACAAGAAGTGTTTTTTTGGTTTTAGTTTAAAAGAATATTCTATGTAATATCTTTGGTTGTAGTTTAAATATTTTATCAAAAAAATATTTTTTTGTGATTTTTTGAGAATATTTGTTTGAAATTTGGTAAAAAATTGTTAGATCTCTATATTTAAGTGATTACTTATGTATAATCTCAGTGCTATAAGAATTTTTGAACATGCTAAATTCATTTTTACATTCAGAAATAAATTTTAAATAACAAAAAAATAGTAATTTAATACAAATTTATGTTGCCCCGTCATAAAAATCATTTCTTAAAACAATTATACAAAACCATAACTTTAAATTTAACAACACACTAACTATGTAAAACATTTGATGTTCTGAATGCTAAAGGTGTGAGTAGTTAGATTTATAATAACTTTAAATTCAACAACACACATAAACATGCAAAATATTTAATATTTTACCGTTACGTATTTATTGTTTTTTAAATTAAAAGTCTGATATGTACTATATTGGAGTATAGTATTTAGTAAACATAATAAATATATCAAATTTACTACTTATAAACCATAACATATTAGGATTCATAAACTATAACATATTAGGATTTTTATTAGTATTCATGAAACATAACATATTATGGATTTTTAATAAACCATAACATATTGGGATTCATAAACTATAACATATTAGGATTTTTATTAGTATTCATGAAACATAACATATTATGGATTTTTAATATGTTTTGTTTAAGTAAGATTTTTTCCGTTGAGAAGAAAACTCCAAACAAACCAATTGACTATTAAGCAATATTCCAAATAGATGGTGAAATCTTTGAAAAAGAAAGATTAAGAAAGTGTAATATATTTTCTTACTTTAAAGTGTTAAAAATTTGATATGAAAGGGGGAATGCATAAATGGTAAAACAGTACAATGTATAAAAAAATTTGATATGAAAGGGGGAATGCATAAATGGTAAAACAGTACAATGTATAAAAAAATTTGATATGAAAGGGGAATGTATAAATGGTAAAACAGTACAATGCATTGCATATAAATAATGAAAAGTAGGAAAACAATAATTTGATTGTATTATTTAAATGATCATTTTTATGGAATGTTTTATAAGTATTATGAAGATATTTTTATGGAGTGTTTTATAAGTATTATAAAAATATTTTATTATACAATTTGAGTGGGCCTAATGGTTAAGACTTTGTACTTCTTCTTAAGAAATCACAAGTTAGGGTATGTATACTTTAGTAGACTTTACCAGTGAAATAGTTAGGGGAAGATTATTTTACCAAGAAGAATTTGATCCCAATTA
>JASDQU010106974.1:104541-123014 GCA_032191745.1 Picea mariana | reverse complement strand
AATCGGCGTTAAGAAGTGACCAAGCATCGAAGAACCAGAATAGAGGAACACCAAGAGGGAAAGAAGAATTTCTTTTCAAGAAATCCTTCGAACTGAGTTATCGAAATCCCCAAACGCAAGGAGTGCATGGGAAATCAAAATCCTTTAAGGATCAAGCTCATAAGGGATAGCACTTTTCATAAGTATTGACGAGATCCAAGAGTCGGACTCATAGGGGGAAAAAAGGTTGAGACCTTTGAAGATAGAGAAATCTTCTAAGTTAGAAGAGATCATAAGCTTAGGAGGAGGAGTGATAGTGGTCGTTAGATCTCAGTGCAAAGGATCGACAACCGTCTGATCAGGGCAACGTGCACGAGCCTTAGCGCTTTGCACATGCAAGAGAGAGAACTTACCAAATTTTGAGATCTAAGATTCCCGAAGTCCGGCGAGCCAGAAACCCAGAGTGAATCCCAATCGTTCGATCAACGAAAGTGAATCTGAGACATTAGATCGCCCGAAGTAAGTCTCAGGTGTCGGATCATCTAAAGTAGATCTGAACTGTCAGATCCCGAGGACAAGTGGCATGAATCTATGGATTCTGGGTAAAGACCTGAAGTAAACATCGATCGTGGCATCGTCTGAAGTAGATTTGAACTGTCAAATCTAGAGGACAAGTGGCGTGAATCTATGGATTATGGGTGAAGACCCGAAGTAAACGTCGATCGTTGGATCATCCGAAGTAAAAATTAAGCATCGAATTTCTAAAGTGGATCTAAGCCGTCAAATCAACAACTTTAAGAAATCCATTCAAGAGTTTCTCAGTTGAGATTTGAGATTCGTGAAGTACGAAGTTCCGAAAATCCGAAGGGAATCTCAATCGTCCGATCATCCGAAGCAGATCTGAGTCATCAAATCACCCGAAGTAAATTTCAAGCATTGGATCACCAAGGTGAATCTGAGTCGTCAGATACCATCTATTTAGGAGAAGGCAAGGTTTGAGAGTTGAGATTTCCAAAGTCCAAACTTTCGGAAATCCAAAGTAAATATCAATCGTTCGATCAGGCGAAGTGAAGCTGATTCGTCAGATCGTCCGAAATGAATATCAAGCGTCGGATCACTAGAAGTGGACCTGAGCCATCGATTCAGAGGATACGTGGTGTAAATTAGAGGACTCCATATAACTATCCAAAGTAATTCATAGCTGTCGGATCTAAGGGATATGTGGATCAAATCTGTGGACTCCGGGTAAAGACCCGAAGTAATCCTTGATCGTCAGATCAAGAGGACATGCATCAGTGGATTATAGCCTTCAGATAAAATCCATTGGGAAAAAGGGAGAATTTTGAGATTTGAGATCTCAGAAGTCTGAAACCTAAAGGAGATCTCGACCGTTGATCGAGAAGAGGGCCACAGGACCGTTGATCCAACTGAAAGGTCAACCAACCTAAGTAAAGATAAGGTCATTGATTAGGAGGATAGGTGTCCACAGATCGTTAACTCAGAATATTTAAGTACATAAGAGAGTGGGGTTTGAGAGTTGAAACTCCCGAAACCCGAAACCACGAAGGAGATCTCATACGTTGATTTTGCAAGGGTTTAGATCTGATCCGTAGGTCTGAGAGGGGTAGATCTGAACCGACAGTTTTAGAAGTACCATCAAGATCAGGAGATCAATGGTCCTATAGCATTGAGTGGATAGGGCTTTCGCGGATGTTGAAAAGTTGAGGGCAGGCCGCAATTCAAACTGTGGTTTTGAAAAGAGGACACATGGAGGCTCGAGAAGAATTGTAGGTCAAAAAGAAGTTTGATTCAAACCTCCTTTGGCCGCATCCGTAAACGCATGGTCCCATAAGGTCATTACCCAAGGTCACATCAAGAGGGGGGGCTTATCTAGAAAAGGAGATAACGCCCAGTACTCATATATTTTGCAGGGGAGCGAAAGGGAAGGTCGCAGGTGCCATTAACCCTGCACCGAGGAGCCGAAAGGTCCTGTGTTTAATTATAGAATGAGACCATCAAGGTCTCAGAGATTCGTTTATATTTAGAATCAGAGATCCTTGACCGGAAGACCGGGTTGGTTCCTCGATAGTCCAAATTATAACCCGTAGAGAGATAGGATTTGTTACTGTAAAGAGGCAATTTTTTATTTTATTTTAGCCATCGTGTGTGTGTTACATATTGGTATTAGAGCATGGTTACAACGCTTTGCCTTATTGGGCTTATGGATGAGTCACTTAAAAAACTATATATGGAGTACTTTTAAAAGAGTGACACCCTACCTTACCTCTTTCTTAAAAGTTTGGTTAAAAATGCTATTAAAGAAAATAATGAATCTTTCTACTGTGTGTATGCATTCAAGAAATTGAACTATGTATTTTTCATGAACTAATAAACTATTAGCTAACAATAAGTGTTTTTGTAAACACTCGAGTAGTCAGTAAATCGTGGGAAAACTCCAAGACTAAAGGATGGTGACGTGTCATGAAGTGGGGGATGGATCCCACAATAGAGATGAAGAATCTGATGAAAGGAGGGCGATGGAAACCCCTATGGACCTGGCTGAAACTGTGAGAAGCCTTGGGGCCGAATTACAGAGTTGCAAGGATGAAAATGAGAGATTGATAAAGGAGAAAGAAAAATAAACATAAATTAACACAATCTTGCTACAGAACTTATCCAACATACAAGGCAACTACAGCACAAACCTGCAACTAGTCATGTGGACCAAAGACATAAGAAGAGAAGTCAAAGTGCACCTAAGATCCGAAAACATGACTCCATAAGTGACCATAATGGGATAAGTACCACGAAGAAGGCCCAGTCTGGAGGCAGGGGAAACCCATCGGTATATTCCTCAGGAAAGGAAGCTGGCAACTCTGAAGGATCTTCTAGTAGCGGAAGCATATCACATTCTCAGAGAAAAGGAATAAAGGGGAAGCGTTCCAAACATCATGATCCTGAGGAATTCAAGAAATCCAAACCACCCTCTTTCGATGGATAAATTAAGAAAGGAGAAGAGGCTGAAGCTTGGCTGCTTGGTTTAAAGAAGTACTTCAGAGTCCATGATTACTCTAAAAACTTGAAGGATCGAATAGCCATCTTCAACCTGAATGGAAAGGCTTTCATATGGTGGGAATACCTTAGAAATGTGAAAGGATTCCATGAGAAGGACTTGTCATGGAAACAGTTTGAGAAATACTTCATGAAGCAATATCTGTCAAAGAAATACATGGATGGGAAGACTAAGGAATTCTATGAGCTCTGGCTAGGGAAGCTCACCATAGATGAATTTGTCAACAAATTCCTTGAACTACTGAGGTATGTACCCTACATAAAAGACGAAAAGGTAAAAATTCAGCAGTTGATTAGTGGGTTACCTCAAACCTGCCGGGACAGAATTGAGTTCGACAAACCAAAGACCTTAGAAGAAACTATCCGGAAGGCAAGGTATTGTTATAAAAAGTTTGGGAATAAGACAAGACCTCACGAGGACTGGAAGAAGGAGAGTAGTTCGGTATTCCATAAGAAGGGGTTTAAATCCTCAAGATTCAAGAACTATAGAAAATATTCTAGAAGGAGCCTTCCTACTAGAAGTGTATATCAGAAAAATTTCCCCTCTTAAAGTGGAAATAAAACTTTTAAGACAACCCCAGGAAAGACTGATAACCTAAAGAAGGAACCCTTAAAATGTTGGGGTTGTGGAGAAGATCATAAATTGAGAGACTGCCCACACAGACAACAGAACAATAAGAAAGTCTACAACATCCAATAAGTGACCACCGTCAATGATGTGGCTAGGAGCATGCCATGAATCTATGCAGCCTTGGGAAATAATCAAGCCAACCACCAAGCTTCAGTAGTGGAGCTGGAAGGTATGATCGTCGACCATCTAGTTTCTATTTTAATTGACCCATGTTTTAATTTGAGTTATGTGGCCCCTCAGACTGTTGATAAGTGTAAATTGCAACCAATTAGACATGTTAAACTGTGGTTGGTGCAATTATCCACTGGGACCAAAAGAAAAGTGGAAGAGGTCATACCAGCCTGTCAATTCATCATGGGTGGATTGCCCACCCAAGCGACCCTTAACATACTTCCCCTGGGATCTTATGACTTGTTGATTGGTATGGATTGGTTGGCTACTTACAAAACTAAATTGGACTGTTATCATAAAAATTTATAATGTGTAAATGAATAAGGGATAAAAATGACCCTCCAAGGGATTCAGAAGCCAGTTTCAGTGAGGAAAATATCATCCCTTCAAATGAAAAAGTATTGGTGAAAGGGGTGTTCCGTATATGCCATACAAGTATTGGAATTTGTTAAGGATGAAAAACCAAACCTAGAGGACCACCCCATATTAAGAGAATACAAGTATGTGTTCCCAAAATAAGTACGAGGTCTACCTTCGAGAAGGGATATTGACTTCTCGATAGAACTTACACCGGAAGCGGTACCAACATCTAGAACACCATATAGGATGAGCACGCTAGAGCTAGTTGAGCTCAAGCCACAAATAAAGGAGATGATGGACAAAGGCTACATCCGACCGAGTGTATCTCTGTGGGGAGTGCCTGTTTTGATTTTGAAAAAGAAAGATGGCACACTCCGACTGTGCATAGATTACAGACAACTCAATAATACAACCATAAAGAAAAAGTACCCCTTACCAAGAATCGATGACTTGTTCGACCAATTGGGAGGTGCTTCCATCTTCTCGAAGATCGACTTAAGGTCGGGATACCACCAAGTCCAGATTAAGGATGAAGACATCCACAAAACAACCTTCAGAATGAGGTGTGGTCACTATGAATTCATAGTGGTGCCATTTGGGTTAACCAATGGCCCTGCCACTTTTATGTTCTTGATGAATAATGTACTCAACAAATTTCTGAAAAAATTTGTATTGGTTTTCATTGATCATATCCTAATATACTCCAAGAATAGGGAGGAGCATGAAGAACATCTTAGACTATACTTCAAGTACTAAGAGAGCATCAGCTCTACGTTAAGTTTAACAAGTGTGACTTTTTTCAGAAGCAAGTCCATTACTTAGGCCATGTCATTTCTAAGGAAGGGGTGGCAGTGGACCCCGATAAGATCAGATCTATTATGGAATGGACTACCCCAAAGGATGTATCAGATATCAGATCCTTCATGGGCCTAGAAGGATACTATAGAAGGTTCATAAAAGGATTTTCCAATATTGGTTGTCCAATCACTGCACTTCAAAAAAAGGGGATCAAATTCATTTGGACATCAAAATGTGAAGAAAGATTTCAGGAACTGAAATACCTCCTAACCCATGCACCTGTACTAAATATTGTAGACCCTGATAATTATTTCCTTGTGTGTACAGATGTCTGCAAGGAAGGACTTTGAGGATTCCTTATGCAAGAGGGACGTGTAATTTCCTATGTGTCCTGGAAATTAAATGAGCATGAGATCAATTATGTGACCCATGACCTAGAGTTGGCTCCCATAGTACATGCTTTAAAAATGTGGAGGCACTACCTCCTGGGAAGGAGACTTGTGCTTATGACAAACCATTGTGGGTTGAGGCACCTGTTTGATCAACCAAAGATCAACACCATGCAAGATAGGTGGATGGCTCTCCTAAGTGAATTCGATTTCGAAATCAAACACATAAAAGGAAAGGAAAATAATGTGGATGATTCCCTTAGCAGAAGTATAAAAACGATTCATCCAACAGAAGTAAGCACCCGTGAAATGGATGTCAAGGAAAGAGTCAGAAATGCAGAAGATATAGATGCATTATTCAATACCGTGACCTCATACCTAATACAAGATCCTACAAGGATGAAGTATGAAGGCTACGAGATGCTCGAGGAAGGGATGCTTACTTACATAAACAAATTGTATATTCAAAACTGTGATGACTTGAAGAGTTTCATAATGGATGAACTACATAAGAGACCATATAATGGTCACCCAGGATATTAGAAGATGATCACGGCCACTAGGAAACAATTCTATTGGCCTGGGTTGAAGAAATACATAACTAACTATCTAGCTAAGTGCCTAGAATGCCAACAAGTTAAGGAAGAACACCGACATCTAGCATGATTGTTACAACCCCTACCAATCCCATAATGGAAATGGGAAACCATCTCCATGGATTTCATCACCGGATTACCAAAGTCGACCAAGATAAATGATGCCATCATGGTCGTGGTGGAAAAACTAAGTAATTCTACTCATTTCGTTCTCGTCAAGTCAAATTGCAAGGCCATAGATATTGCAAATATCTTCATGAAGGAGATATTTAGACTGCATGGCATGCCCAAAGAAACTGTATCTAACCGAGATACCAAATTCACTTCAAGATTTTGGAAATCCCTAATGGTTGGTTTTGAGACAAAATTGTTGTTCAACATAGCTTATCACCCTCAAACTGATGGACAGATAGAAAGAGTGAACCAAATAGTAAAATATATGCTAAGGATGCATGTAATGCATCATCATAAGAAGTGGGAAGACTAACTACCATTGGTAGATTTTTCCTACAACAACGGTTATCAGGAATCCTTGAAGATGAGCCCTTTTGAAGCCCTCTATGGTAGACAGTGCAAGATTCCAATCAACTAGAGTAACCCAGTGGGAACAATTACAATCGGACCCGACATGTTGAAAGAAATGGAACAACAAGTGGTTTAGATAAGACAAAATATGAAGATTGCTCAGGATAAATATAAAAGTTACGTCGACAGAAAGAGAACTCCCAGAGAGTTCAAGACTAGAGACCATGTCTATCTTAGAGTTAGACCCAGGAAGAGTTCCTTGAGAATGGGATCCTGTGCAAAGTTGGCACCTCGGTATTGTGGGCCATTTGAAGTCTTAGATAGAGTGGGATCTGCAGCCTATAGGCTAGCACTTCCTCCCACTGTAAAAGCACATAATGTCTTTCATGTTTCACTATTGAAGAAATATGTACATGATGTTAATCATATAATTGACTGGTCTGTGATCCAGGTGGAGCCGGAGGGAGAATTCCTGCCAGAACCCCAATGCATATTAGACAGGAAGGAAACCTCACTCAGGAACCAAACCATTGAACAAGTCAAGGTGCAGTGGAAACAATTTGGCCCAGATGAGGCTACGTGGGAAATGGAGGATGCCATGAGATAGGCATATCCAATTTTGTTTACTCCTACACATACATGTGATGATGACAGATAGAACATCGAGGATGATGTTCCTTTAAGGGGGCGAGAATTGTAACACCCTGTTTCTCCTAGTTTGTAAATATAAATATACGGCACAAGGAACTATGGGAAACTTAAAAGTGTGAATGTTTGATTTGATGGACCTTGTGTAGAAGGTCAATGAATGTAAATTCTGTTATTTTAATAGAAAATGGTTACATGTTGCATGATTGTTGAAAGAGGGGATGTGCTAAGAGAGACCACGAAATGTTGTGAAAGGTGGTGGAGGGGACCAGGAATGGTTGCGTTAACCTCCACCGAACCAGTACCATGCTGGAATTAATTTTCTCATATCAGAACAACCCCCCTAATTCAGGAATGAATTGCAGTCGGGCTGGTAGGTGGGAAGGACTCCTCAAGAGTTAATGATGGGATGGGGTAGACCACCCATCTGTAAGGCTTCCAGACCTGACCACGGAATGGAAATTCGAGACACACACAATCTTGTAGGAAAAGGAAAGAAAGGAAGTGTGGTGGGTAGGGGGAGACCTGCAAAGAAAAATGCAGAGACGAGAGAGGACGATATCGGGTCCGAGGAAGGACTGAAAGAGGAAAAGTGATTTCTAATCACAGAAAATAAATATTGAACCAGGAGAAGGAGAGTAACCTTTGTCCTTATCTATTTTTGTATTGAGAGAAGGAGAGTAACCTTTGTCCCTAACTTCTGTTGAGATGGGATTAAGATATTGAATCTCAAAGCATCATGGCTTAAGCTCTGGGGTGGCCAATGATAAATCCATTGGGAGTGAATGAGCCTAAGGTTGGGTGGAAACGAGCACTCCTTTCAGTAGTTGCATCACACTATATGGTTCTGATAAGTGTTTTCTTGCCTTATGCTTTGAATTGTAAATAATGGATGTATGCAAGTATTTATATGTCTATAAAGGGTTTTTTCTCTATATTAAATGATTAAGTTATGAATATGCACTCATTCCCTTGGGAACCTATATATCTTCTTGATTTCCCATATGTCCCTGTTTAGTCACTCAAAGGCACTCTCCCAGGGAGCTACATCACCGTTCTAGAGTCAGTGCAAGCCTCTTGGCATAGCTACCGTCTTGGTAAACTCACAAGTTAACTTGCCTTGAATTAGATCTTAAAGCCCTACAAGTTGGGCAGGTGTTTCCTTCAAACCACTAGTGTAGGAGAGTTTAAACTTACACCTATGTCCTTAACTGAAGACCCGAATAAGAGCGAGGATCATAGCCCAAGAATCATCAGAGGATCTAGGTGACCTGGGTCTAGGAACCTTGGAGCTTGAAGCTCTGAGATATCTAATTGTTACGACCATGAATCTATGAATGAAGATTGAGGGTGGGGAGTCATTTTGGAGCGTGAAGGTGGAAGTAGCGGACATGTTAGTTTGCGGCCCACAATTCACCACTGTCATTGATCTCGTCGGCTGGGAGATCAACGACTCCAATTTGACCAAGTTTGGCATGTACTTCCAAATTGCGGAGGTTGAGCTCTCTGAAAAAGAGTATGCACCTTGGGTCCCCATAATTGTTGTGAGCCATTGATTGACGTTAAGAAGCGACCAAGCATCGAAGAACTAGAATAGAGGATCGATAGGAGGGTGAGAAGAATTTATTTTCAAGAAATCCTTCGAACTGAGTTATCGAAATCCCTGAATGCAAGGAGTGCATGGAAAATTGAAATCCTTTAAGCATCAGACTTAGAAGGGATATCACTTTTCATAAGTATTGATGAGATCCAAGAGTCGAACTGGTAGGGGGAACAAAGGTTGAGACCTTTGAAGACTAAGAAATCTTCTAAGTTAGAATATATTAGAAGCTCAAGTGGAGGAATGATAGTGGTTGTTAGATACCATTGCAAAGGATCGACAACCATCTGATCAGGGCAAGGTGAACGAGCCTTAGCACTTCGCACATGCAAGAGAGAGAACTTACCAAAGTTTGAGATCTGAGATTCTTGAAGTCCAGAGAGCCAAAAACCCAGAGTGAATCCCAGTCGTCTGATCAGCCGAAGTGAATCTGACTCATTAGATCGCCCAAAGTAAATCTCAGGCATCAGATCGTCCGAAGTAGATCTGAACCGTCAGATCCCAAGGACAGGTCGCATGAATCTGTGGATTCTGGGTAAAGACCCGAAGTAAACATTGACTGTGGGATCATCTCAAGTAGATCTGAACCATTAGATCTAGAGGACAGGTGGCATGAATTTGTGGATTTCGGGTGAAGACCTAAAGTAAACGTTAACCGTTGGATAATATGAAGTAAACCTCAAGCGTCGGATTGCCAAAGTGGATCTAAGCCGTCAGATCAACAACTTTGGGAAATCCATTCGATAGTTTCTCAGTTGAGATTTGAGATTCACAAAGTCTGAAGTTCCCAAAATCCGAAGGGAATCTCAATCGTCTGATGAGCCGAGGTAGATCTGAACCATCAGATCACCCGAAATAAATTTCAAGCATTAGATCCCCAAGGTGAATCTGAGCTGTCAGATACCTTTTATTTAGGAGAAGGCAAGATTTGAGAGTTAAGATTTCTGAAGTCTAAACTTCTGGAAATCAGAAGTAAATCTCAACCATCCGATCTGCCGAAGTGAGTTGAGTCGTCAGATCGTCCGAAATGAATATCATGCGTTGAATCACCTTAAGTGGATCTGAGCCATCAGATTCAGAGGATGTGTGGTGTAAATCAGAGGACTCACTATCCAAAGTAATTCATAGTCGTTAGATCTATGGGAGATGTGGAACAAATCTGTGGACTCCGGGTAAAGACCCGAAGTAATCCTCGATCGTCAGATCAAGAGGAAGGACATGCGTCAGTGGATTATAGACTTCGGATAAAATCCATTGGGAAAAAAGGAGAAGTTTGTGATTTGAGATCACAAAAGTCTGAAACTCGAAGGAGATCTCGATCGTTGATCAAGAAGAGGGCCACAAGACCGTTGATCCAGCTGAAAGGTCAACCACCCAAAGTAAAGACAACATTGTTGATTAGGAGGATAGGTGTCTGCATATTGTCAACTTGAAATAATGCAGTACGGAAGAGAGTGTGGTTTGAGAGTTGAAACTCCCAAAACCCGAAACCACAAAGGAGATCTTGTCCGTTGATTTTTCAAGGGTTCAAATCTGATCCGTAGGTCTAAGAGGGGCAGATCCGAACCACCAATTTTAGAAGTAATTTCAAGATTGGAAGATCAATGGTCCCATAGCATTGTGGGGATAGGAGTTGCACAGACATTAAAAATTTGAGGGTGGGCCGCAATTCAAACCATGGTTTTGAAAAGAGGACACATGGAGGCTCGAGGAGAATTGTGGGCCAAAAAAACAGTTTGATTCAAACTTCCTTTGGCCGCGTCCGCAATTGCGCAGTCCTGTAAGGTCATTACCCAGGGTCACATCAAGAGGGGGCTTATCCAAAAAAGGATCTAATGCCCAATACTCAGAGATTTCGCAAGGGAGCGAAAGGGAAGGTTGCGGGTGCCATTAACCCTGCATCGAGGATCCGAAAGGTCCTATGTTTAAGTATAGAATGAGACCATCAAGGTCTCAAAGAGTCGTTTAGCTTTAGAATCAAAGATCCTTGACTGGAAGACCGGTTTGGTTCCCCGACGATCCAAATGAGAACCCGTAAGAGATAGGATTTGTTACTGTAAGGAGGACGAATTTTTTTATTTTATTTTAGCTGTCAAATAGAATGAGACAAAACTATGCCATTTTCCAACTCTTCCTGAGGATATGGTTCCAAGTCCTCTATGGTAGGTGGGACTTCCTCCACTTCTTGATCCAACATGGAAGGCTCATATAGTTTCAAACTCTCCACATTCACAACTGAGTAAATGCCCATGTATGGGGGTAGATTGATTTTATAGGAATTATCTACCACCTTCTCCAATACCTCAAAAGGGACATACCCTAGAGCCTTTATCTTCTTACCAAGACCCTATAGTATTTCCTTATTCAACTGTAACCAAAATGTGTCTCCCACTTTAAATGAGTTCTTGATTCTATGTTGATCATGTTTGGTCTTATAATTTTCCTATGAATTCTTCAACATATCCTGTACTTGCAAATGGATCTGTCTAATATTTTCGACAAATTTCTCTACTTTCAAGGCTTCTTCTCTGATGTATTCCCTCACTCCTCCTTGATGTCCATAAACAACATCCAAGGGAGAAGGTGGAAAATATCCAAAGCGATTTTCAAAATGGAACATACCAATAGAGGTATGGATTGCTATGTTATAAGAGTGTTGAATGTAGATCATATTTTCATCTCAGGTCTCTAGATTCTTCTTATTGTAACCCCTCAAAATATATACCAATGACATGATGACTACTTCTATCTACCCATCTATCTATGGATGGAATTTTTTAGATATCTTCAACTTCGTGTCCATCTTATCCCAAAGTGTAGTCCAAAAGGAACTGATAAATATATTATCCTTGTCTAATATGATGCTCCTTGGTATCCCAAATTCCACCTAGACCTAATCAAAGAACATTTTTGTTGTTTATTTTCCTCTGATGGTATTTTTACAAGGCATAAGAATTCACATCTTGTTAAACTTATCAACTACCACAAAAACATAGTCATGTCCCTTCATCATTATTGGTAAACCACCCACAAAATCCATGGAAATTCTTTCCCAAGTTTGAGTGGGTACAATTAATGGATTCTATAGACCTTTCTTCCTATTACTAAGCTTGTTGGTACAACAAAGTATGCATCCTATAATATATTGTGATACAACTTCTTTCATTTCGGGCCGGTACACATACCTTTGTAAGTTAGTAAATGTTTTCTCGACACCAAAATGTCTTGCAACCTTGGAGGTGTGATCCTGTCTAATAAGTTGCAATATTTCACCTTTAGGAACACACATATTTTCTAGCTTGTAGAGTAACACATTATGGATATGATATTCAGTCTTACCATCACCTTATTCTACATGAATTTGACGTTATAGTTGTTGACACGCCTCTTTGAAGTCCTCGTCTTCTGTGTATACTTCTTTGTATGCATCATGGGTAAAACACTCCATGTGCATAAGAGTTCCCAAATATGTAATCTAGGATGTGGGTGGCCTTGAAATCATGTCCACCAAATTAATAGTGTTTTCCTTCTTATACTTGATGAAAATATGAAATTGTTGCAAAATATACATCCACTCGTAGTGTCTGGTTTGTTGAATCTTACTATGGGACTCCAAATACTATAGTGGTTGGTGATTTGTGTGGATAATAGTTTACTTTCCCATCATATAGTGCTTCCACTTGTTAAAAACTTGAACTAGGGAATAAATTTCCTTATCATAGGTAGGGTATTTCAAAACTCTTCCATGAAACATCTCAAAATGATATCATGTTGGGTTACCTCATTGCATCAAAACTACTCCCATAGAATACACACTTGCATCTGTCTCCACTTTGAATGGATTATACAAGTTAGGAAATGCGAGAATTGGTGCTTCATTGATCTTTTTTTCTAGCTCATCAAAATTTTTTTGTTGATTCTTTCCCCACTAGAAACTCTTAGCACTAGTTGTTATGGTGTGGAGTGGTGCAACTACCATTGAAAAATATGTTATGAACTTTCGTAGGTATTGTGTTTCCCCAAAAAATATCCTAACTTCGGTGGCATTAGTAGGAACTGACCATTTTATAATGTCCTCTATATTTGTGGGATCTGTCTTGAGATCCCCTCCACTTATCACATACCCCAAATACACCAATGACTACACAAAAAACTCACATTTCTTGAGGTTATCCAACCATTGGTTCTTTTTCAAAGTCTCTAACACCTACATACGATGTGAGACGTGATCCTCCCATGTTGAGATATAAAACAATATATCATCCAAATACACTGTAACAAATGAATCCAAATATGGGTGCAATACATCATTCATCAATATCATAAATGCAGTTGGTGCATTACATAAACCAAATGGCATGATCAACCATTCATACAAACCTTGCCTTGTATTTAAGGTGGTATTATAGGTGTCTTATTCTTTGACACGTACCTAGTGGTATCCCAATTTGAGATCCAACTTGGTGAAGTACTTCACATGATGCATCTCGTCCAAAACAATTATTGATCCTAGGTAGGGGTAATTGATTCTTGAGTGTAATCTTATTAAAATATATGTAGTTGATACAAATTCACCAAGTCCCATCCTCCTTGGGTACTATGGTAATAGTTGACCCATAATGTGAGGTGATTGGTCAAATTACTCCCTACTCCAGCAACTACTAAAATTGTTTCTTCACTTCATCTTCTTCCAAAATAATTTACCTATACAGCCCAATATTTCGTAATGGGGAGTCAAGAAATAATTGTATCTCATGCTCCACTTCCCTCTCAGGTGGTATCCCTTTAAGCTCCCAGAACACTCATTTGTATGCCTACAATAACTCCTCCAAATTTTGTTYCTACTTTTTGGTACATCCCTCCAGGGATGYCTTTACTCTTACTAATTCATCACCTAGTTGATTCTCTTGTAGGAAAAGAAAAACATACTTCTTACTTGAACTAATCAACTTTTTGGCTTGGTTGGAACTTACTAGTGTGATCTTCGATTTAACTTTATGTTCATTAATGATGAAATGATTCCCATCCTTGATAAAGAAGTACCACTTTTCTCTCCTCGTGAAGTATGCATCCCTCATATACATGTAGGAGCTTCCAAACACTACTCCACACACATCAAGAAGTACTACATCTAACTCTACTTCATCAATAGATTTTACACATACATAAAATTTGATCTTACACTCTTTTGTGACCTTGATATCTGCATCCTTGTTTATCCATCCCAAATGATATGGGTTAGGATGATCATGAACCTCCAACCCAATCTTGTTGACCAGATCAGTTGCTATGATATTTATCTGTGAATCGGAATAAAAAGGAATTTATACTTTGGTCTTCTTGACCTGTATCTTGATATGCAAGAGTTTTGTCATCTTCTTCTCTTCCCTGTGATTAAGACCACTGAGATTCACCTCTTTCTACACTGAAGTGTAGGAAATGTTCTCATCCACATATGAGATGTTCTCTATCTAATTTTATCAATCTGTGGCTAGAACGTTCTTCTTCTTGTAATCCTTCTACTAGTTCTTATGGTTCAACTCTAGATGTATTTTCTAACACTTTTCTTCAGCTTGACCATCATTATTGCAACGGTTAGAGTGGTTACTTGGATCCTTCCAATGATGTTCAAAGGATATTGTCTTCATGTATTCCCATTTACACTTCTTCTTTCCCTCCTTGGAATCATCTTGGTGATCTTTCTGTTTGGAGCCACTTGATTTTCCTTTTTTTGGCCTATAATTTCCATATACTATTCTTATACGCATGCCTCACCAACTATATTGGGATTGAATAGATTCACTTTATTTCACAAATTATTGTGTAGGCCCCCTATATACTTCAGGAATACATATGGTTTCTTGGAAGAGATACCTAATATGATATCCATCTTCTTGAATTCGGTGGAGTACTCTTGCACACTCTATCCCTACCTTTTCCTAAAGTAACGACAACAAATCCATTGGTCCTCTACATACAATATAGGTTAGAACTAGGAATTAATGAGGGTTTTGAAACCCTCCCACTTAGTTGTTGGTTGATCACCTTCTATCCTAAGTTTTTTTGTGTAACTTTCCCACTAGGTTAATGCATGGCCCTCTAATTTCATTCTAGAAAATGAAATCTTTCGCTCTTCTTCTATATGGTGGAAACTGTGATAAAACTCTAATTGTTGCAACCAATGATTCAACTTTATTACATCAATATCACCTTGGTATGGCTTGATATCCACTTTAACTTCCATTTTAAATAAATATTATGAAGGAGTAATGGCACTAGAACTAGGTTTATTTTTCTCGGGTTATTTACTCATTTTTTGGGTATTCATTTTCTCCTGGTTTCCCTTTGATCCGATCTTTGAGTTAGAGCCTCCAACCTCCCCAAACGTTCCAATATGTATTGCTAGAGATGCTATGAGGAGGGCCATACTATGATATATATCAGTGACTTAATATTCTATCCTCACAAATCTCTCTTTTGCTGGATCTTGAGGGTTGTTGTGAATAGACTCATCTTCCATGGCTAGGGTTTTGTGACTTTATTCTTAAGACAATTTCTAGATCATGCAGATTTCCACAATTTCCCCAAAGAAAAAATGTATGATAACAATATGATTTATAAAATTCCATGGATATTCCACTAGAATAGTTAATCACAACATATCTTATAATATTATGAAATCTTAGACTATGCAAAATAGTTTTCCTTGGATCCCATATTAATTGATTCCTAGCTTTGCTTGAATTTATGAAATAACTAAAATATGAAAATTAAAGGAATGATCAAAAGAAAACACCATCCACACACAAATGAACACAAGATACATCCTAGGAAATCGAATATGGGAGAAAACCTAGCTAGAAGGTGAGGCCTATGCTCTGCTCTCTTTACTTTAGTTATGGAAATGAAAATACAAAGAAAGAGACACTCACTGTGGAGTTGTCTTTGACACTATGGCCTATATGGTTGCTCCAGAATATTTTTCTCTTATGTTATGCTCTCAAGATATCACTCCTAGCTTCTATACTCAATTATGGAACAAGTACAATGCTAATTAATGGAACCCCTTCTCCTCCTAGTGGCCCAATATTTAACGTAGCCCAATAATCATCTAGGGTTAGGGTTTTTACTTACTCAACCTTCAATTACTGATAAGGATTGGACCTTCTAGAATCTTCTTGAAATTCCACACGTGGCTATCCCCATATGTGTGAGTAATGGGGGTTGACGTGGCATCCACTCATACCATGATAGTCAACAAGGTAGGTCAACTTGCCTGAGGCATAACTTTTACATATGAGCTTTGATTGAGGGGATTTTTTCACTGTTGGAAAGGTATCAGCGTGTAGATCAACATTGAGGAGGTGTGCACATGTTTTGGACACTATAACCCAAAAAATATTTGTTTAATGCCTCAAAATGGCTTTGGAAGCTTTCAGACTCTAATTTTCCAAAAAGGGGCATACCATTAAAATGGCCTTGCAAGTTGATTCCTCCAACTTTTTCCACCCAGAAAGTACCAAGATACATGACAAATTATATGATGATCCAATATGGATCAGAATATTTATTTTTTTCTTTGTAAATACAAATAAAAAAATATAATTAGTATTGAAATATTAAAAAAATTAAAACTTAAAAAAAAAGACAAAAAACATGTTTCATGTATCCTACCAAGGTGTAATATTCAGTCCCCCCTTCCATTTGTCCATGCTCTAGACACTATTTTCTAGCTATTTACCTATTAATTCTTCTTTCCTTTATGTTTTTGCATTTTGTACAAGGGAAATAGCATTTCCTATCAACAATATCAAGAAGTTTGGGATCATTTTGCGATCATTTTTCTTGATTTCTTGTATGCACAAAATAATTACATTCATCAAGATTAACATCTATGATGAGATCCATTGCTTCTTTAATTAAATTCTCCATATAATCCAACCAGTGATATGCACCAATGCCCAAGTAAGGGTCATTTAACATTGTTTCCTATTAAAAATAAATCAACCCATGTGTTATTACAACAAGAATATATTCAAAGAATTTCACATGTACAAAAATATAAAGGTATTTACCTACTTTATCCAAATTAAATTTCAAATATGGGGAAACTAATAAGTTTAATAGCAATGTCATAAAAGTAGCAAACTTTACCTAGAGCATTAGTCACCTAAGCCCGTCTCTTTGGAAAAAAATAGGTTTGCTTTTCTGTGGTTTATTTTTAGAACAAGGAAAAAACTTTGTCAGAAATGTCAAAAGTATAAATCACCGATGGGAAAAAGAACTTTCCAGAAACGTTGATTAAATGTCTTTTAATCAATGTTTATTGAACATAGATTACAACACTTAAGTCAAATTTCAATAGGCACACTTAATGTTGAAATCAATGTTTGTAATGTTAGTTAACTAATATGTTAAAACATAAGCATTGGCTAAACAATGTTTGTTGGTGGCAAAAGAAAAACAAATGGCCAAATTTCATGACTTGTAACTAATTTTTGACATTAAAATCATTCTTTTCAACAAACATCGATTCAAATGTCAAATTTTGACCTCAAATATAGTAGTGTGCAATGTACAAACTAAAAGAAGATAGAAACATTTCTTGGCTTCGTTTCCAGATCCCACTAATACCATCTTGGTCAACCAAAAACAAAAATGAAAAATGCATACCTTGCTCTAATCCTTGCATTTGTTCCATCTATTCATTAGTTATAAAAAATACTATGAGCCATTATATATCCATAGAAAAATAAGAATTAAATGGAGATCATCCCAAATAAGAAGGATGGAAGGGGACAAGAATGATGATGGAAATAAATAAGGGGGAAGAAGAGGTAAGGTAGTGGTGGAAGAGATAAGGGTGGTGGTGGGTAAAAGGATGGTGGAGAAAACAAAAAGGGAGGAGGAAATCATGATAAGAAGGGTGGTGATGAATTCAAAGTTTATGGTGAAGACAAGAAGGGTGAAAAAAAAAACATATGAAGTCTATATGCATAGATATATCCTTGTTTATGTCTTATCAAGGTATTATCAAATACACCAAAATCAAATACATTGATAGGGAAGAATTCTTTAGCATGAATCTAGGCTAAGTGGTATATAATAATACTAGGTATGGAGTAGCGCCTTGAATTGTTCCTTTTACTCTTCATTGCAGTGTATTAAACTAAAATTTGAAAAGAAAAATGGGTTTCAAAGAAGATGTATTCTTGCTTAAAAAATAAATATATTGTTTTGAACCTCTTATTCTATATTGTTCCCTTCACATTTACCTTGTCACTGTTCACGTCAGGTTTTATTGTTCCCTTTATAGTGACCTTATGGTTTCTAACATCAGGTTCTATAGACTACACTTGTCAATAATCAGTTGAAACCCATGGAAGAATGGCATCAAAATTGTGTGAAAATATGACAAGAATTTCATAACATGTAGTTTTTTATTGAATATAATGTCATGTTGCGATAATGATGCTAAAATGATGTTACATACTTGTTCATAAGATGGTAATTTGATCAAAAATGGCATAAATGATATGCATATGATGCATGATATATGATAGCAATGGATGAACGATGTAAAGATGATGCAACTTGACGCAAACACAATGCAAGAAAAAATCATATTTTTTTAATGTTTCGATGTTGTACATATGATGCAAACACATCCCAAAAAGACACAAAGTCCCATCACAAAAACCAAA
>JASDQU010106974.1:71845-104109 GCA_032191745.1 Picea mariana | reverse complement strand
GCCTAAGAGGGCCCACATCTAGCTAATAAGCGACTGAATATAGTTACAACTAAAAAAAGAATTGGGTAACATCCTACATCTAAAGGAAATAAGCTAGAAACTGCATGCCAAAGAAAGGACCTCAAAGTGCGGAAACACTGCACACCCAAACGATGGACCTCAAAGCTCTAACCCAACCACCGAAAAGAAGTTGAAAACCCCACCATTGTTGCACAATGCACCAGATTCCAAGTCCAGAGACCCAAAACCTAGCCATCGGAGCACCGAGAGAGAGAGAGAGCCACCAAGACAAAGCCCAATACAGATTAGATCGAGAAGAAAACTCTAGATCTGCCCCTCGCGACATAATCCAGATCAACGCAGAAGCCAAACCGGTTTGCTTGTACCAAAACTTGAGAGGAAAATGAGCAAATGCATCTACATCAAGGCCAAGGACCACGCAAATAGACCCCCAAAAAAACGGTGAACCAGATCCACCCAAGGCCATATCTATCGCAGGCAAGATAAGATAGCGGGGACACCAGCGGAAGAGACAACCAAATCCTCCCACGGGGCAGAGCCACCAACAAGTCTATATATATATATATATATATATATATATAGCCACACTCTTAAAGTGCAAATGACACACTACATAAGACAATGTGTAGATGTTATGAAGCTTAGAAAGGTATAGATGCAAAAATACTCTTACAAAGATATAAAATGAAACTACATTACTAATATATAGATCATTTCTTATCCCTTACAAAATAATTATCAATTCTTCCATTATTTTCCTTTTGTTTTTTAACCTTTTGGAACTCCAGTAAAGAAGGATCTACAAAAACTAATTGTGAGTTAGGAGGCACTATATACAATTTCATATAGGGAACTAATTATTTATCTACACAAAAAGAATAAGTTCCATGAAGTCACTTTATTCCACCTAAAGAGGTTTCAGAAACATCTAATGCCTTCGAGGAAGAACGATCAATATCCATGTTATCAAAACTGGCCCTTGAAGGAGGAACGGATTCCCATACCAAGAGTTCTGATTGTTAATCCCCATTCTAATCATCTTCATTTTCTAGAAAATTCCATATTTTTCTTTTGGACCATTTTTCCTAGGAGGATGAGCAGGAGCTTGAGGACATGTAGCTTGTAGATGGCATAGACCTTAAGACACACTTGGAAATGAAATGTTGTTTTCTCATAATCTAAGACTTGAGTATGTTGGAAATTTCTCCATTTGAGAAGCACTTTGTTTGAAATGCTCTTACTAAGAGCTATCTCAACACAAATATGAGCATATGTACATAATCCAGTCAGATCTCTCTCAAGATATGATTTGATGTAAGTGTCGAAAGAGTTTCCAATATCCTCAACCATTGATAAATGCCACAAGTGTAATGGAAAATTAGGAAGACGAACCCAAACAAGTATTCTAATAATTGTCATTGGATTATGATCAAAATCAGGAAACCAATAAGTAACAAACAGTTGCACATTTCCCCAAACCAAAGACCCTCCTCAAAAACACTCTCATAACAAACACTATCAAAGAACTGAACATTAAAAAATCCTTTAGGAAAAAAATAGATCTCACAATTCTTTGTCCAAGATATCAAAATCCAATGATATAGATAAGTAACCTTCATCATTGTTATCTCCACCATAAACAACTCCTAGCTTGTAAAACACTAAAAATAAGTTTTGAAGTATTAATAACATTATAATTATTTTTTACAACGTCCCTAAAAAGACACCCTAGTACCAACCACTCAATGCAATCATACTACCACTACAAATTTCAATACATTTAAAAATTCTAAAAAAAAAATAGTTTAATTTTATATAATTTTATATATTTTCAAGTGAATGTATCAACTTCGGATATTTTAAAGTGAATGCAAAATAAATTGTGATTGATTGTGTACCAACACATTGAAATTCATGGATTAATTTGACTTTTGTTTTTTTCATCCAAGTGTTTTTTATTTCAATCCTTCTTAACTTTTCTATTTTGTTAAAAGATCAAAGTGGGAAAAGACATCATATGTCAAGGATATATGTGCTTTATATGTAAGTTTTGGCACACTTTACATGGTATCAACACGGTTTATTAAAGGAGGATTTCTTTTAATAAGACTCGATAAATGATCTACATGAAGCAATGTAGTAGACCATTGCTCTCTCATCCTTCAAAGTTTAGTAACCTTCTACATTATCGATGGAGCTTCCCTTCCATCCTCATATTTCCATTTTAATATCAACACCCTAGACACACCCTTGCAAACTCTAGTTCTCAGTTAACCCCTCCCGTGGCTCCTACTACACATTGATCTACAATAAATCTATTGCATTATTTTCTCCACGACTCACCTATTTCATGTTTCCCTCCTAGCCTTATCAAATGGTTGATCAACAACTCATAGCTCAACTTCTGATCTAGGTAGATATTGGTGGCCACCCACCTATTCCAATTGGCTTAAAACAGTCTTTTGGAAACTTACTATTTTTAGCAGTTTTTCAATTCCTAAACTTTCGGGGCCATTTTGAGGGCCTAAATGAATTTTTTTCTGGATTGAGAACCTCAATGATAGCCAAATGCTCTAATTTATACCCCAAATTGAATCTCCTTGACGATACATTTCCAACGAGCTATCATGCGCCCCAAACGGAGATCCTATGCCAAAGTTACGCCCCTGGAAAATTGATACGTCAAACTACCCAAAACAAGGTCCACAACACTGCTGGTTTTTCCTCTTCCCGAGTTAGGGTTTTGGATTTTATTTATGTTAAAAAGGCCTTTAGAGACTCATTGTAATCCATATTCTTGCGAATGTGAGTAGCCATCACATCTCTTCTCAGAGATAAGATGCCACCATTCTAGTGAGTCTTTCACTGTATTTCTATAGTTTTGTACATTTCACTCATTAATAGAAATTGTGTATTATTGTATATTTGTGTTTATTGTTATATATCTACTATATCTATGTTATATTATTGGATATCTGAGATATATCTGTACATTTCTTTATTATATCTCCGCTCTCATGTCATGCCGAAAAATTAGTGGTATCAAAGTAGGCTGCTCTTGATCATTTTCTCAGTGCATGTCCCCAATGAGGTTTGAGTATATCAAGTTGGGTCTCAATCTTGTCTCTCTTGAGGACAATATCTTTTTCACACCCAAGAAACCCTCCATGGAGGAAGAAAAGAAAAATGACAGAGCAGACGATTCTATTAATTTGTTGCTTGAGCAAGCTCTCATGCGACAGAGGGACGAAATGATATAAAATCTTGCCCACATCCTTCAATGCCTGTCAATAAAAATGGGCACGTATTCATCAATCAACCACTTTAGAGGCACCTTGCCTTTCAAGGTACAAGTTAATTTTTATATTCCCATATTTGAAGGACAGATAAATGCGAATGTCGTAGAAAAATGGTTAAATCTGCTAAAAGGTTATTTCTCTGTTCATAATTTCTTCGACATGGAAAATATCACCTTCACACTCCTTAAGGCTCTCCCCCATGTCAAACATTGGTGGGAAAATTACCAGGAGAAAATTTCCACAGAGGAGTCTGGAATATATGGGGTCGATCCCACTTGCGATTTTTTTGTGGATGCGGTCAAGGAACAATATTACCCTTTTGGAAACTATGAATACCAATACATGAGATAGACCAGACTACGTCAAGAGAGCGCCCAAGCAGTGTTAGAGTTCACCAATACCTTTCATACCTTGTGCACCAAGCTGGGTATCAAAGAATCCGAGCGACATCTGGTTCTAAAATACTGTGGGGCTCTACACAGATATATCCAAACTGAAATGGATTTTCTGGACATCTCATCACTGGGTGTTGCTTATCAATATGATGTTAAAATCGAGCAAAAATTTAAGCACCAGAACAAGCGGGAGTTCGGGTTTGCAAATCTGTAACAACCAAAGTATGGTAAAGACGACCTTAACAACCATCCTTCATAAACCAGTCCAAGCCATAGGAAAAGAAGGGTAATAGAAAGATGAAGAAGGACATTGGAAAATGGTGTGATTTCCATAAAATCCCATGAAGCAAAACCGATGAATGTCGCTCAAAAAAATAACTGGTGGTCGAGATAAAAGATAAGGATTTGAACCCTAATTCAGAATCTGATTCATAAAATACTGGTAGAAGACAGAACATCGACACAAACCCCACTTCTATTTTCGCGATCGCAAAAATTCAACCAGAAGAACCAACAAATCCTGAAGAGGGGCAACGCCTTTTTCATTCATAGATGTGGGTGAAGGGGACCCCACTGCATTTTATTGTTGCTAGTGGAAGCTAGAAGAACCTCATTTTAGTAGAGATCATCAAACAATTGGTATTGTCGACAACAACACACCTACAATCATACAAGATCAGGTGGCTTCGCCAGGGACGAGATCTTTGTGTCAACCAGTAGTTTCGATTGTCAAACGACATCCAGCCCTTCATGAATGAGGTATTATGTGATGTTTCCCCACTGGATATTTGTGATGTTCTCTAGGGCTAGCCATATATGTGGAAGCACCATGCTATTTATGATTCTTGACCCCGTAGTGTCATTGTTACTCTGGGGGGTCATCTTTATATGATACCAGAGGTAGTTTTTACTACTGTCCCACCTAAACAATGTCTCAAGGTAGTATCTCACACTACAAAATTCAGATTCTTCACAATCTGTTCAAAAGGTGAACAGAAGGACACTATAATCACTACAACCTCGATCCAAGCACCTTCTATCTAACATAAGAAGGTCGACAAGATTGCAACAAAGCGTAAATATTCCTTCTACACACAGGCATATCATGTAGCTATATTGGTTAAAAAGGTCCAACCCTTCCAACCACAGGTTCGTGAAAACCTTCAACAAGCTAAGTAGCGCAAATTCTTGAGGAAGGCAAGCATCTCATCAAGATATAGATTCAGTAAATGTTTTTCCCTTTCCCCCGTGTTAGAAAAATAGGATCGCAAAGCAATAAAATAAAATAAAAAAATGCGGAAATAAAACACAAAATATACATAATACAATAGAGACGTAGATATACATGGTTCACCCAGTGTGGGCTACATCCACCAGAGAAATTACTAGGTCCTTCCTTTTTATTATTCAACAAATGAAGGGATACAAGCTACAACATACCCGATGTAACTTTCTTTTCCTTCTCTCACATTATCCTCACTTAGAATACAATATTCATAATAATCCATATCCGCAATACAATTCCCTAATAAAACAGGGTTTCCTTATAGGGAAAAAACCCTAACCTAACTTCTATCATCAAATCTGCGACCTTATAATGAGCAGTCTAGATTCAATATGAAATTACAATATACATTTACAAGGCAATTTTTCTTTTGGGGGATTCTCCCTCGAACCCCCATCGGGGAACATTGTCCCCTGAACCTCCGTCGGGGGCCTGCTTGCCCCCGGACCCCCTAGCCAAGGGGATAGCCCCCCCAGACCCCATAGGGTGGGAAATCCACCTCTGCACTCCCCCACGTGGAGGGGTGTAAATTCTTCCAGGGTGTAAAGTCTTCATGGGGTATAAACACAACTGAAAAAACAAATACCTATGAATCAGGAAGATAATCAGGCTCCACAACCAACAATCTCCCACTTGGAGACTGATCTCAACAACTCCACCACTATTATATGTGTTGGACTATGATCCTTCTTGGACCTGGAAAATTTCTCACCATCAACTTCAATCTTGAAGACCAATTGAAACTGAGAAGAAACTCAGTTTCTCTCCAGTTACTCCTTTTGTTAACATGTCTGCAGGATTCTAGCTAGTGTGTATCTTTTCCAACTTCAAATGTCCATCTTCCAAAATAGATCGTATGAAATGGTACCTCAGTTTTATATGCTTAGTCTCCGAATGGAAGGAGGAGTTATTTGCAAGAGGAATGGCACTCTCTTTGTCACAGTACAACCTTCTATTCTCTTACTTCTTTATCAATTCCTCCATAAACCTCTATAACCAAATCATCTTTTTACTAGCCTCTGTAGAAACAACATACTCTGCCTTTGTTGTTGAAAGTGAAACAACCTTTTGCAGTTTTGAAATCCAAATTAATGTGGTTCCACCTACAGTAAACATACCCTGTGGTGCTCCTCATGTTATCTTTATCACCTACCATGTATGAATCAACATATCCCTGTAGAACAGTGTTTGAACCTTCAAAACATAATGCATGAGTAGTTGTACCTCTCAAATACCTGAGAATCCACTTTACTGCCTCCCAATTTTCTTTACCTGGATTGTTCATATACCTACTGACAACTCCCATTGCATGTGCAATATCTGGTCTTGTGCAAACCATCACATACATCAAGCTGCCAACTGTTGATGAATAAGGGACCTTGGGCATGTATTTTATCTCCTCCTATGCCTTGGGACACATTTCCTTAGTTAATTTGAAATGGATGGCCAAAGGTGTACTAACTGGTTTTGCATTCTGCATTCTAAACCTCTCCAACACCTTCTCTATCATGTCCTCACCCTAAGACAATGTGAATTTGCGATTTTTCCTGTCTCTTGTTATTTTCATACCAAGGATTTTATTTGAAGCACCCAAATCCTTCATCGCAAATGAATTAGATAATTTCTTCTTGAGCGCATTTATATCTTGCATATTATACCCTACAACAAGCATGCAATGTACATACAATAGCAAAGTAATATAGCTTCCATTTTCTAGCTTTTTAAAATAAACACAATGATCATAATGACATCTACTATAACCTTGTTCTATCATAAACCTATCAAACTTCGAATACCACTGCCTTGGAGCTTTCTTTAGGCCATACAAGCTCTTCTTCAACCTACATACCAAATTCTCCTTCCCTTTGACCTCATACCCTTGTGGTTATTTCATATAAATCTCTTGCTCCAAATCCCCATGGAGAAAAGTTGTTTTTACATTTAACTGTTCAAGATGCAAATATTCTACTGCCACAAGACTTGAAATAGTCCTAATTGAAGTCATTTTAACAATAGGAGAAAATTTTTCATCAAAATATATACCTTTATTTTGTGCAAACCCCTTTACAAAAAGTCTAGCCTTGTACCTCTTTTTGCCTCCATATTCTTCCTTCAACTTATAAACCCATTTATTCTGCAATTCTCCTTTTCCTACAAAAAACTAAACCAAATCCCAAGTCTGGTTATTTACCAGGGAATCCATTTCCTCTTTCATTCCTTGTTCCCACTTATTTTTAGTGTCTACTTGCATTGCCTCTTCATAACATTCTGGTTCACCAGAATCAGTCAAAAATAAATAATACAATGAAGGAGAGTATCATTCATGGGGTCTACTTAACCTGATAGATCTTCTAACAACACTTGCAGGATTTTGAGGTAACCGTTTCTCCTATTGTTGTACATTTTTATTTTCTAGTACCTTTGGAATTTATTTTTCAGTGATCTCATCAAGCACTGTGTATTCTGCTTTTTCTTTTTCCTATTTCTTTCCCTGCAATTGATCTTTGTACATGACCTTCTCATTGAATATGAAATATCTACTCCTAATGCTTTTGTGATTTTTGTAATCCCATAAACGACAACCAAAATCATTAACACCGTATCCAATAAAGGTACACTTCTTCGATTTTGCCTCAATCTTTGTTCTATTTTCTTTATCAATATGGACAAATGCTTCACAACCGAAAGTCTTCAAAAAAGAATAGTTTACCTTTTTACCTGTCAATGCCTCCTCTGGAATTATACCATCCAAATAGCTTGAAGGTCTTATGTTTATTAAGTAAACATCGGTATCTACAACATATGCCCAAAACTGTAAGGGAAAACCAACATGTAATCTCATACTCCTTGCATACTCCATGATTATCCTGCTCATCCTTTCTGACACACCATTTTCTTGTGGTGTTCTTGGAACTGTCTTCTCTCTACGAATCCCATGATATGAACAGTAATAATTAAACTCCTTACTGCAATATTCACCTCCAATGTCTGATCTGAGACACTTCAACCTTTTTCATGTCTCTTTCTCAACCAAATCTTTCCATTTCTTAAAAGTATAAAAAAAATTAGATTTTTTTCGAATGCAATAAACCCAAGTTTTTCTAGTTGTGTCATCAATAAAAGTAACATAATAACAAGATCCACCAAGAGATGATACATGAGCTGGTCCCCATACATATTTATGCACAAGATCTAACCTTTCACTCTTCTTTTCTTTTCCGACTCTAAGAAATCTGACTCTCTTATGTTTTCCATAAACACAATGCTCACAGAAATCCAAATCAATTTGTTTAAGATTTGGCAACAAATTTCTTTTGTGAAGTATTTTCATCCCCTTCTCACTCATGTGTCCAAGCCTATGATGCCACAGCGTTGTATGCACTCTTGTAGAAGCTAAAGATATAGAAGAGTTACTATTACTAGTACATAAATACAATGTACCTACCTTCTCTCCTTTTTCCATCACCAACGATCCTTTGGTGACCTTCCACACCTTATATGTAAATATGGATATACAACCTTAACTTTCCAATTTCCCTATTGAAATTAGATATTTCCTTAGATCTGGAACATGTCTTACATATTTCAACAACCATTGGTTTTCATTCCTTTGATTTATTTTTACCTTTCCCATTCCAACAATTTTGCATGGTGCATCATCACCCAAATGAACCTGTCCAAAATCACCTTGAACATAATCTAGAAAATTTTTCCTATGGGGTGTGGCATGAAATGAAGTCCCTAAATCTACTACCCAAGACTCAGAAATATTATCTACAAAAAGAATCAAAGCATCTTGTAACACATCGCCTGTTACATTTGCTTCCTGATGTTTCTCTTGTTGTCCATCTCTTTGTTTCTTTGGAGCTCTGTAGTCTTTCTTCAGATGTCCATTCTTGCCACGCTTCCAACACTCTATCTTTCCAAGTTTGGATCTGGATCTTCCCTTCCTATAATTCCTGCGGTTCCCTGAACCCTTTCCTCTATCCTTTTGTATTCCTATGTTCTCTATGTTTAATGCATTCCCTGATGTCTCACCTGTGCTTTTCTGTCGTATTTTCTCACTAAGGATAACACCAACAACATCATCAAATTTTAGAGTGTTTGAACCACAGATAGAGTTATTTACAACCATGGCTAAGTTGTTCCATCTTTCTGGCAATGAGCACAAGATTAGAAGAGATCTGACCTCATCATCAAATTCCACTTTTACATAACCTAGTTGATTAGTAACCGTATTAAATTCAATTAAATGATCTGCAACAGACCCACCTTCTGACATCTTCATATTAAATAATCTCTTCATCAGAAACACCTTATTGGACGTTGAGGGTTTTTCATACAGTTTATCCAATGCTTCCATCAACTCCTTCGTTGTCTTTTCTTTCTAAATATTGAAGTCTATCGATGCTTCTAGGCTCAACCGTATCATTCCTAATGCCTTTATGTCAAGAACCTCCCATTCTCCGTTCTTCATGGCCATCGGCTTCTTTGTTATTCCACTCAATGGTAGGAATAGATCATTCTGATATAAATAATATTCCATCTACATCTTCCATAATTGGTAGTTTTGGTTGTTAAATGTCTCGACCCTAAACTTTCCATCTTCTGCCATTGCTCCCACTAGAACCAGGAACCCTCTTTTCCTGCGAGTTACCTTTCATTCTAATATCAGTTGTTAGAAAAACAGGGTCGTCAAGCAATAAAATAAAAAACAAATGTGGAAATAAAACACAAAAGATACACAGTACAATAGATACATAGATATACGTGGTTCACCCATTGTGGGCTATGTCCACCAGAGAAATTGCCAGGTCCTTCCTTTTTTATTATTCAACAAATGAAGGGATACAACCTACAACACATCCGTTATAACTTCCTCTTATTTCTCTCACTGTCTCCTCACTTAGAATACAATATTCATAATATTCCATAGTTGCAATACATTTCCCTCATAAAAGAGGGTTGTCTTCTAGGGAAACAAATCCTAACATAACTTCTACTGCCAGATCTGCTACCTTATAATGAACAGTCCAGATTTACTATGAAATTACAATATACATTTACAAGGCAATTTTTCCTTCAGGGGCCTGGTTTCCCCTAGACCCCCCAGTCGAGGGTATAGCCCCCCTGGACCCTGCAGGGGGGGAAATCCACTCTGAACTCACCCGCGTGGAGGGGTGTACATTCTTCCATGGTGTAAAGTCTTCATGGGGTATAAACACGACTGAAAACAAAGACCTATGAATTAGGAAGATAATTAGGCTCCACAACCAACACCTTGGGAACTCAACACAATGGATACCATTTCTTTCTAAGGAGGGAGGATTGATTTAGGTCTATATTGATGGCCACCCACCTATTCCAACTAGCTCAAAATATTGTTCTAGTAACTTACTATTTTTAGCAATTTTTCGGTTCCTAAACTTCCAGGGCCATTTTAAGGGCATAAGTGAATTTGGTTTTCAGGATTGATCACCAAAATGATGATCAAAGGCTTTGATTGAGCCCCCAAAATTAATCTCCTCAACGATACCTTTCCAACGAGCTATCATACGCCCCAAACGAAGATTGTATGCCAAATTCATGCCCCGGGGAAGTTGATACACCAAACTATCCAAAACGGGGTCCACAAAACTATTGGTTTTTCATATTCCAGGGTTAGGGTTTTGGATTTTATTTATGTTAAAAATTCCTTTAGAGCCTCGTTGTAATCCATCTTCTTGCGAATATGCGTATTTTTCACATCTCTTCTCAGAGATAAGTTGCCACCATTCTAGTGAGTCTTTCACTTTGTATTTCTATAGTTTTGTACATTTTTCTCATTAATAGAAATTGTGTATTACAGTATCTTTGTGTTTATTTTCATATCTTTGATATATCTCTGTTATATTATGGATATCTGAGATATCTCTGTACATTTCCTTATTATATATTCGTTCTCATTTGGTGCCGAAAATAATCTGGATCAACTTCTACAATAGTTGGCCAATCAAAAAAAGTGGGTCTTAGGCCCTCAATAGAATTGAGATCACCAAATGGATAATTTGATTATATGGACATGGCCATACACTATAGTCATTCCCTTCCTCATATTCACATTGTTTGCAATTAGATGGTATATTTTACTTGCCCAAGTTTGTAGGATCCCTCAATGGAGAGAAGGTGGATGACTAGATCTCACTTAAGAAGGTTATTTCTAGGATTGTAAATATTAGACAACTTCCCATAAGGTCTAACAAGTTGTTGTGCTCATCAAAGGACTTGGTTTATAATGGTGGAAGAATCTTGAGTAGATATCAAAGGTCCCCCTCTACATTCAAGGTCATGATCTTGATGTTGAATTGAATTAGAATGTTGTTAACCCTTGGATAACTTTTATTCAAGACTTGTAAGCTTTCTTATATTCTACACAATACCCATAAGAATGATTGGCCCATTGAATTAAACTATGTAATATTTTGGACAAATGGTGTAGAAATTTATTGAGATATTTAGTGAACTCCAAGAGAGTGGATTGAGCTGTGAGTGGAATGTGAGAGACCACCCTCTTTTCTGGATTGCTAGCCTCAGCTTGGGGGTGATTGGATATTGAGATTTGGAACAATTAGTTTATGGTTGGGTAGAAAATCTATCCCAAGCAGTTGGTTGCATGATTCATGTTTAAGATAAGTGTTTTATCTTGTACGGAGTTATTTACATGTGTTATTGATGTGCATGAACTATGTGTGAATGAGAATGACTTATATGTTGTTGTAATGAATGATTTAGTTGTATCTCATGTTGATTATTAGCATGCTTGAGATGCATATGTTTTATGGTTATTTTTGTAGCTAAATATGTTATAAATTGTAGTTTTAAGCTATGGGAAAACAGATAACAACAAAACAATAGATTTAATTAGCAGAAGTTTCATGTTATATGTATTCTACACATATTGTTTCCTAGATGGAGGCTAGGTACATTACTAAAATGGTATCGGAGTTGAAAAACAAAAAGTTTTACGTGAAGCAACCCAACTTCGGTGGTTGGGTATGTTACAGTTTCCATGTAACACCCTGTTTCCCCTAGTTTGTAAATATAACTACACGGGCCAAGGAACTATGGAAAACTTAAAAGTGTGAATGTTTGATTTGATGGACCTTGTGTAGAAGGTCGATGAATGTAAATTATGTTATTTTAATAGAAAATGGTTATGTGTTTCATGACTACTAAAAGAGGGGATGTGCTAAGAGAGACCACAAAATTCTATGAAAGGTGGTGAAGGGGACCGAGAATGGTTGCATTAACCTCCACTGAAATAGTACCATGTTGGAATTAATTTGCTCATATCAGAACAACCCCCCTGACCCAGGAATGAATTACAGTTGGGCTGGTAGGTGGGAAGGCCTCCTCAAGAGTTAATGAGGGGATGGGGTGGACTGCCCATCTGTAAGGCTTCCAAACCTGACCACGGACTGGAAATTCGAGCCACATGCAATCTTGTGGGAAAATGCAAGAAAGGAAGAGTGGTGGGCAGCGAGAGACCTGCGAAGAAAAATGCAGAGACGAGAGAGAGGAAGCTCTCGGGTTCGAGGAAGGACTAAAATAGGAACAATGAGTTCTAATCACAAAAAATAGAGATTGAACCAGGAGAAGGAGAGTAACCTTCGTCCTTATCTATTTATGTATTGGGAGAAGGAGACTAACCTTCGTCCCTAACTTTCGTTAAGCTGGAAGTAAAAGATTGAATCTCAAAGCATCGTGGATTAAGCTCAGGGGTGGCTAGTGATAAATCCACTGGGAGTGATTGAGCCTAAGGTTGGGTGGAAATGAGCACCCCTTTCAGCAGTTGCATCACACAATATGGTTCTAATAAGTGTTTTCTTGCCTTATGCTTTGAATTGTAAATAATGGATGTATGCGAGTATTTATATGTCTATAAAGGGTTCTTTCTCTATATTAAATGATTAAGCTATGAATATACACTCATTCCCTTAGGAACCTGTATATCTTCTTGATTTCCCATACATCCATGTTTAGTCACTCAAAGGCACTCTCCTAGAGAGCTACATCATCATTCCAGAGTTGAAGAAAGCCTCTTGGCATACCTACCGTCTTGGTAAACTCACAAGTTACCTTGCCTTGACTTAGAGATTAAAGCCTTGCAAGTTGGGAAGGTGTTTCCTTCATAAAAGTAGTATAGGAGACTTTGAACTTATGCATATGTCCTTAACTGAAGACCCGAATAAAAGAGGGGATCATAGCCCAAGAATTATCGGAGGATCCAGGTGACCTAGGTCTAGGAACCTTGGAGCTTGAAGCTTTGAGATGTCTAATTGTTACGATTGTCAATCTATGAATGGAGATCGAGGGTGGGGATTCATTGCACAGCATGAAGGTGGAAGTAGAGAACGCGCTAGCTCGTGGCTCGCAATTCACCATTGTCATTGATCTCATTAGCTGGGAGATCAACGACTCCAATTCAACCAAGTTTGGTGAGTACTTCCAAATTGCGAAGGTTGAGCTCTCTGATCAAGAGTATGCATGTTGGGTCCCTGTAATTGTTGTGAGTCGTCGATCGACATTAAGAAGCGACCAAGCATCGAAGAACCAGAACAGAGGAATGCCAAGAGGGCAAGAAGAATTTCTTTTCAATAAATCCTTCAAACTGAGTTATCAAAATCCCCAAACACAAGGAGTGCGTGGGAAATCGAAATCCTTTAAGGATCAAGCTCATAAGGGATAGCACTTTTCATAAGTATTGACGAGATCCAAGAGTCAGACTCATAGGGGGAACAAAGGTTGAGACCTTTGAAGATCGAGAAATCTTATAAGTTAGAAGAGATCATAAGCTCAGGAGGAGGAGCGATAGTGGTTGTTAGATCCCAGTGCAAAGGATCGACAACTGTCTGATCAGGGCAAGGTGCACGAGCCTTAGCGCTTCGCACATGCAAGAGAGAGAACTTACCAAATTTTGAGATCTGAGATTCCCGAAGTCCGGCGAGCCAGAAACCCATAGTGAATCCCAGTCGTTCGATCAGCCGAAGTGAATCTAAGTCATTAGATCGCCCAAAGTAAATCTCAGGCGTCAGATCGTCCGAAGAAGATCTATACTGTCAGATCCCGAGGACAGGTGGCATGAATCTATGGATTATGGGTAAAGACCTGAAGTAAACATCGATTGTGGCATCATCTGAAGTAGATTTGAACCGTCATATCTAGAGGACAGGTGGCGTGAATCTGTGGATTTCGGGTGAAGACCCGAAGTAAACGTCGACTGTTGGATCATCCGAAGTAAAACTTAAGCGTCGAATTTCCAAAGTGGATCTAAGTCGTCAGATCAACAACTTCAAGAAATCCATTCGAGAGTTTCTCAGTTGAGATTTGAGATTCGTGAAGTCCAAAGTTCCTAAACTCTGAAGGGAATCTCAATCGTCTGATCATCCAAAGCAGATCTAAGCCGTCAGATCACTCGAAGTGAATTTCAAGCATTGGATCACCAAGGTGAATCTGAGTCGTCAGATACCGTCTATTCAGGAGAAGTCAAGGTTTGAGAGTTGAGATTTCCGAAGTCTGAACTTTTGGAAATCCAAAGTAATTCTCAACCGTTCGATCAGCCGAAGTGAAGTTGATTTGTCAGATCATCCAAAATGAATATCAAGCGTCGGATCACCCGAAGTGGACCTTAGTTGTTGATTAAGAGGATACGTGGTGTAAATCAGAGGAATCCATATAACTATCCGAAGTAATTCATAGCCGTCGGATCTAAGGGAGATGTGGAGAAAATCTATGGAATCCGGGTAAAGACCTGAAGTAATCCTCGATCATCAGATCAAGAGGACATGCATCAGTGGATTATAGCCTTTAGATAAAATCCATTGGGAAAAAGGGAGAAGTTTGAGATTTGAGATCTCAGAAGTCTGAAACCTAAAGGAGATCTCGACCGTTGATCGAGAAGAGGGCCATAGGACCATTGATCCAGTTGAAAGGTCAACCACCCTAAGTAAAGACATGGTCGTTGATTACGAGGATAGGTGTCCGTAGATCGCCAACTCATAATATTTAAGTACAGAAGAGAGCGGGGTTTGAGAGTTGAAACTCCTGAAACTTGAAACCATGAAGGAGATCTCATTCGTTGATTTTGCAAAGGTTCATATCTGATCCATAGGTCTGAGAGGGGTAGATATGAACCACCAGTTTTAGAAGTACCATGAAGATCAGGAGATCGATGGTCCTATAGCATTGAGGGGATAGGAGTTTCATGGATGTTAAAAAGTTGAGGGCGGGCTGCGATTCAAACCGTGGTTTTGAAAAGAGGACACATGGAGGCTTGAGGAGAATTGTAGGTCAAAAAGAAGTTTGATTCAAACCTCCTTTGGTCGCATCCGTAATCACATGGTCCCGTAAGGTCATTACCCAAGGTCACATCAAGAGGGGGGGCTTATCTAGAAAAGGAGATAACACCCAATACTCAGATATTTCGCAGGGGAGCGAAAGGGAAGGTTGCGAGTGCCATTAAACCTGCGTCGAGGAGCCGAAAGGTCCTGTATTTAATTATAGAACGAGACCATCAAGGTCTCAGAGATTCATTTATCTTTAGAATCAGAGATCCTTGACCAGAAGACCGAGCTGGTTCCTCGACAGTCCAAATTATAACCCGTAGAGAGATAGGATTTGTTACTGTAAAGAGGACAATTTTTTATTTTATTTTAGCCATCGTGCGTGTGTTACATATTGGTATCAGAGCATGGTTACAACGCTTGGCCTTCTTGGGCTTACGGATGAGTCACTTAAAAAACTATATATGGAGTACTTTTAAAAGAGTGACACCCTATCTTACCTCTTTCTTAAAAGTCTAGTTAAAAATGCTATTAAAGAAAATAATGAATCTTTCTACTATGTGTATGCATTCAAGAAATTGAATTGTGTATTTTTCATGAACTAATAAATTGTTAGCTGACAATAAGTGTTTTTGTAAACACTCAAGTAGTCAGTAAATCGCGGGAAAACTCCAAGACTAAAGGATGGTGATGTGTCATGAAGTGGGGGATGTCTCCCACAATAGAGATGAAGAATCTGATGAAAGGAGGGCAGTGGAAACCCCTCTAGACCTGGCTGAAACTGTGAGGAGCCTTGGGGATGAATTACAGAGTTGCAAGGTTGACAATGAGAGATTGATAAAGGAGCAAGAAAAATAAACATAAATTAACGCAATCTTGCTGCAGAACTTATCTGACATACAAAGGCAACTACAGCACAAAACCGCAACTAGTCATGTGGACTGAAGACATAAGAAGAGAAGTCAAAGTGCACCTGAGATCCGAAAACATGACTCCATAAGTGACCATACTGGGATAAGTACCACGAAGAAGGCCCAGCCTGGAGGCAGGGTAAACCCATCGGTATATTCCTCGGGAAAGGAAGCTGGCAACTTTGAAGGATCTTCTAGTAGCGGAACCAACTCACATTCTCAGAGAAAAGGAATAAAGGGGAAGTGTTTCAAACATCATGATCCTAAGGAATTCAAGAAATCCAAACCACCCTCTTTCAATGGATAAATTAAGAAAGGAGAAGAGGTGGAAGCTTGGCTGATTGGTTTAAAGAAGTACTTCAGAGTCCATGATTACTCTAAAAACTTGAAGGATCGAATAACCATCTTCAACCTGAATGGAAAGGCTTCCATATGGTGGGAATACCTTAGAAATGTGAAAGGATTCCATGAGAAGGAATTTTCATGGAAACAGTTCGAGAAATACTTCATGAAGCAGTATCTGTCAGAGAAATACATGGATGAGAAGACTAAGGAATTCTATGAGCTCTAGCTGGGGAAGCTCACCATAGATGAATTTGTCAACAAATTCCTTGAACTACTGAGGTATGTACCCTACATAAAAGATGAAAAGGTAAAAATTCAGCAGTTCATTAGTGGGTTACCTCAAACCTGTCGGGACATAAATGAGTTCGACAAACCAAAGACCTTAGAATAAACTATCCGAAAGGCAAGGTATTGTTATGAAAAGTTTGGGAATAAGACAAGACCTCATGAGGATTGGAAGAAGGGGAGTAGTTCAGGATTCCATAAGAAGGGGTTTAAATCCTCAAGATTCAAGAACTATAGAAAAGATTCTAGAAGGAGCCTTCCTACTAAAAGTGTATATCAGCAAAATTTCTCCTCTCAAAGTGGAAATAAAACTTTTAAGACAACCCCAGGAAAGACTGATAACCTAAAGAAGGAACCCTTAAAATGTTGGGGTTGTGGAGAGGATCATAAATTGAGAGACTGCCCACATAGACAACAGAACAATAAGAAAGTCTACAACATCCAAGAAGTGACCATCGACAATGATGTGGCTAGGAGCATGCCATGAATCTATGCGGCCTTGGAAAATAATCAAGCTAACCACCAAGCTTCAGTAGTGGAGCTGGAAGGTATGATCGTCGACCATCTAGTTTCTATTTTAATTGACCCATGTTCTAATTTGAGTTATGTGGCCCCTCAGACTGTTGATAAGTGTAAATTGCAACCAATTAGACATGTTAAACTGTGGTTGGTGCAATTAGCCACTGGGACCAAAAGAAAAGTGGAAGAGGTCATACCAGCCTGTCAATTCATCATGGGTGGATTGCCCACCCAAGCAACCCTTAACATACTTCCTCTGGGATATTATGACTTGTTGATTGGTATGGATTGGTTGGCTACTTACAAAATTAAATTGGACTGTTATCATAAAGCTTTATAATGTGTAAATGAATAAGGGATAAAAATGACCCTCCAAGGGATTCAGAAGCCTATTTCAGTGAGGCAAATATCATCCCTTCACATGAAAAAGTATTGGTGAAAGGGGTGTTCCATATATGCCATACAAGTATTCGAATTTGTTAAGGATGACAAAACAAACCTAGAGGACCACCCCATATTAAGAGAATACAAGTACGTATTCCCAAAAGAAGTACGAGGTCTACCTTTCGAGAAGGGATATTGACTTCTTGATAGAACTTACACCAGGAGCGGTACCAACATCTAGAACACCATAGGATGAGCACGCTAGAGCTAGTTGAGCTCAAGACACAAATAAAGGAGATGATGGACAAAGGCTACATCCGACCCAGTGTATCTCTGTGGTGAGTGACCGTTTTGTTTTTGAAAAAGAAAGATGGCACACTTCGACTATGCATAGATTACAGACAACTCAATAAGACAACCATAAAGAAAAAGTACCCCTTACCAAGAATCGATGACTTGTTTGACCAATTGGGAGGTGCTTCCATCTTCTCAAAGATAGACTTAAGGTCTGGATACCACCAAGTCCAGATTAAGGATGAAGACATCCACAAAACAACCTTCAGAATGAGGTATGGTCACTATGAATTTGTAGTGGTGCCATTTGGGTTAACCAATGGCCCTGCCACTTTTATGTGCTTGATGAATAATGTACTCAACAAATTTCTGGAAAAATTTGTATTGGTTTTCATTGATCATATCCTAATATACTCCAAGAATATGGAGGAGCATGAAGAACATCTTAGACTGTACTTCAAGTACTAAAAGAGCATCATCTCTACATTAAGTTTAACAAGTGTGACTTCTTTCAGAAGAAAGTCCATTACTTAGGCCATGTCATTTCTAAGGAAGGGGTAGCAGTGGACCCCAATAAGATCAGATTTATTATGGAATGGACTACCCCAAAGGATGTATCAGATATCATATCCTTCATGGGCCTCGAAGGATACTATAGAAGGTTCATAAAAGGATTTTCCAAGATTGGTTGTCCAATCACTTCCCTTTAGAAAAAGGGGATCAAATTCATTTGGACATCAAAATGTGAAGAAAGATTTCAGGAACTGAAATACCTCCTAAACCATGCACCTGTACTAAATATTGCAGACCCAGATAATTATTTCCTTGTGTGTACAGATGCCTACAAGGAAGGACTCTGAGGATTCCTTATGCAAGAGGGACGTGTAATTTCCTACGCGTCCTGGAAATTAAATGAGAATGAGATCAATTATGTGACCCATGACCTAGAGTTGGCTCCCATAGTACATGCTTTAAAAATGTGGAGGCACTACCTCCTAGGAAGGAGACTTGTGCTTATGACAGACCATTGTGGGTTGAGGCACCTGTTTGATCAACCGAAGATCAACGCCAGGCAAGCTAGGTGGATGGCTCTCCTAAGTGAATTCAATTTCAAAATCAAACACATAAAAGGAAAGGAAAATAATGTGGATGATTCCCTTAGCAGAAGTATAAAAACGATTCATCCGACAGAAGTAAGCACCTGTGAAATCGATGTCAGGGAAAGAGTCAGAAATGCAAAAGAGACAGATGCATTATTCAATATCGTGATCTCATACCTGATACAAGAGCCTACAGTGATGAAGTATGAAGGCTACAAGATGCTCGAGGAAGGGATGCTAACTTACATAAACAAATTTTATATTCAAAACTGTGACGACTTGAAGAGTTTCATAATGGATGAACTACATAAGAGACCATATAATGGTCACCCAGGATATTAGAAGATGATCACGACCACTAGGAAACAATTCTATTGGCCTGGGTTGAAGAAATACATAACTAACTATATAGCTAAGTGCCTAGAATGCCAGCAAGTAAAGGAAGACCACCAGCATCCAACAGGATTTTTACAACCCCTACCAATCCTAGAATGGAAATGGGAAAACATCTCCATGGATTTCATCACCAGATTACCAAAGTCGACCAAGAAAAATGATGCCATCATGGTCGTGGTGGAAAAACTGAGTAAGTCTGCTCATTTCATTCTTGTCAAGTCAAATTGCAAGGCCATAGATATTGCAAATATCTTCATGAAGGAGATATTTAGACTGCATGGCATGCCCAAGGAAATTGTATCTAACCAAGATACCAAATTCACTTCAAGCTTTTGGAAATCCCTAATGGTTGGTTTTGAGACAAAATTGTTGTTCAACATAGCTTATCACCCTCAAACTGATGGAAAGATAGAAAGAGTGAACCAAATAGTAAAATACATGCTAAGGATGCATGTAATGCATCATCCTAAGAAGTGGGAAGACTAATTGCCATTGGTAGATTTTTCCTACAACAACGGTTATCAGGAATCCTTGAAGATGAGCCCTTTTGAAGCCCTCTATGGTAGACAGTGCAAGATTCCAATCAACTAGAGTAACCCAGTGGACACAATTACAATCGGACCCGACATGCTGAAAGAAATGGAACAACAAGTGGTTTAGATAAGACAAAATATGAAGATTGCTCAGGATAGACAGAAAAGTTACATCGACAGAAAGAGAACTCCCAGAGAGTTCAAGACTGGAGACCATGTCTTTCTTAGAGTTAGACCCAGGAAGAGTTCCTTGAGAATGGGAGTCTGTGCCAAGTTGGCACCTCGGTATTGTGGACCCTTTGAAGTCTTAGATAGAGTGGGACCTGCAGCCTATAGGCTAGCACTTCCTCCCACTATAAAAGCACATAATGTCTTTCATGTTTCATTATCGAAGAAATATGTACATGATGTTAATCATATAATTGACTGGTCTATGATCCAGGTGGAGCCGGAGGGAGAATTCCTGCCAAAACCCCAATGCATATTAGACAGGAAGGAAACCTCACTCAGGAACCGAACCATTGCACAGGTCAAGGTGCAGTGGAAACAATTTGGCCCAGATGAGGCTACGTGGGAAATGGAGGATGCCATGAGATAGGCATATCCGATTTTGTTTACTCCTATACATACATGTGATGATGACAGATAGAACATCGAGGGCGATGTTCCTTTAAGGGGGTGGGAATTGTAACACCCTGTTTCTCCCAGTTTGTAAATATAACTATACGGCACAAGGAACTATGGGAAACTTAAAAGTGTGAATGTTTGATTTGATGGACCTTGTGTAGAAGGTCTATGAATGTAAATTCTGTTATTTTAATAGAAAATGGTTACATGTTGCATGACTGTTTAAAGAGGGGATGTGCTAAAAGAGACCACGAAATGTTGTGAAAGGTGGTGGAGGGGACCAGGAATGGTTGCATTAACCTCCACCGAACCAGTACCATGCTGGAATTAATTTGCTCAGATCAGAACAACCCTCCTAATCTAGGAATGAATTGCAGTCGGGATGGTAGGTGGGAAGGCCTCCTCAAGAGTTAATGACGGGATGGGGCAGACCACCCATCTATAAGGCTTCCAGACCTGACCACAGACTGGAAATTCAAGACACACACAATCTTGCAGGAAAATGAAAGAAAGGAAGTGTGGTGGGCAGGGGGAGACCTACGAAGAAAAATGCAGAGATGAGAGAGGACGATATCGGGTCCGAGGAAGGACTGAAAGAGGAAAAGTGAGTTCTAATCATAGAAAATAAATATTGAACCAGGAGAAGGAGAGTAACCTTCGTCCTTATCTATTTTTGTATTGGGAGAAGGAGAGTAACCTTTGTCCCTAACTTCTGTTGAGATGGAATTAAGAGATTGAATCTCAAAGCATCATGGCTTAAGCTTGGGGGTGGCCAATGATAAATCCATTGGGAGTGACTGAGCCTAAGGTTGGGTGGAAATGAGCACCCCTTTCAGCAGTTGCATCACACTATATGGTTCTGATAAGTGTTTTCTTGCCTTATGCTTTGAATTGTAAATAATGGATGTATGCGAGTATTTATATGTCTATAAAGGGTTCTTTCTCTATATTAAATGATTAAGTTATTAATATGCACTCATTCCCTTGGGAACCTATATATCTTCTTGATTTCCCATATGTCCCTATTTAGTCACTCGTAGGCACTCTCCCAGGGAGCTACATCACCGTTCCATAGTCAATGCAATCCTCTTGGCATAGCTACCGTCTTGGTAAACTCACAAGTTACCTTGCCTTGAATTAGATCTTAAAGCCCTACAAGTTGGGAAGGTGTTTCCTTCAAACCACTGGTGTAGGAGAGTTTGAACTTACACCTATGTCCTTAACTGAAGACTCGAATAAGAGCGGGGATCATAGCCCAACAATCATCAGAGGATCCAGGTGACCTAGGTCTAGGAACCTTGGAGCTTGAAGCTTTGATATATCTAATTGTTACAACCGTGGATCTATGAACGAAGATCGAGGGTGGGGAGTCATTTTGGAGTGTGAAGGTGGAAGTAGTGGACACGCTAGTTCACGGCTTGCAATTCACCATTGTCGTTGATCTCGTCGGCTGGGAGATCAATGACTCCAATTTGACCAAGTTTGGCATGTACTTCCAAATTGTGGAGGTTGAGCTCTCTAAAAAAGAGTATGCACATTGGGTCCCCATAATTGTTGTGAGCCATCGATCAACGTTAAGAAGTGACCAAGTGTCGAAGAACTAGAACAGAGGAATGCCAGGAGGGTGAGAAGAATTTATTTTTAAGAAATCCTTCGAACTAAGTTATCGAAATCCCTGAATGCAAGGAGTGCGTGGAAAATCAAAATCCTTTAAGCATCAAGCTTAGAAGGGATATCACTTTTCATAAGTATTGATGAGATCCAAGAGTCGAACTGGTAGGGGGAACAAAGGTTGAGACCTTTGAAGACTGAGAAATCTTCTAAGTTAGAAGATATCAAAAGCTCATAAGGAGGAGCGATAGTGGTCGTTAGATCCTATTGCAAAGGATCGACAACCATCTGATCAGGGCAAGGTGCACGAGCCTTAGCACTTCACACATGCAAGAGAGAGAACTTAACAAAGTTTAAGATATGATATTCCTAAAGTCTAGAGAGCCAGAAACCCAGAGTGAATCCCAGTCGTCTGATCAGCTGAAGTGAATCTAACTCATTAGATCGCCCAAATTAAATCTCAGGCGTCGGATCACCTGAAGTAGATCTGAACCGTCAGATCCTGAGGACAGGTGGCATGAATATGGGGATTTTGGGTAAAGACCTGAAGTAAACATCGACCGTGGGATTAATTGAAGTAGATCTGAACCGTTAGATCTAGAGGAAAGGTGGCGTGAATTTGTGGATTTTAGGTGAAGACCCGAAGTAAACGTCGACTGTTGGATAATATGAAGTAAATCTCAAGCGTTGGATTGCCAAAGTGGATCTAAGCCATCAGATCAACAACTTCGGGAAATCCATTCAATAGTTTCTCAGTTGAGATTTGAGATTCGTAAAGTCTGAAGTTCCGAAAATCCGAAGGGAATCTCAATCGTATGATCAGCCGAGGTAGATCTGAGCCATCAAATCACCCGAAATAAATTTCAAGCATCGGATCCCTAAGGTGAATCTGAGCTGTCAAATACCTTTTATTCAGGAGAAGGAAAGATTTGAGAGTTAAGATTTCTGAAGTCTGAACTTCTGGAAATCCGAAGTAAATCTCAACCATCCGATCTATCGAAGTGAAGTTGAGTCATCAGATTGTTCGAAATGAATATCAAGCATTGAATCACCCGAAGTGGATCTGAGCCATCAGATTCAAAGGATGTGTGGTGTAAATCAGAGGACTCACTATCCGAAGTAATTCATAGTCATCGGATCTAAGGGAGATGTGGAACAAATCTGTGGACTCCGGGTAAAGACCTGAAGTAATCCTCGATTGTCAGATCAAGAGGAAGGACACGCATCAGTGGATTATAGACTTTGGATAAAATCCATTGGGAAAAAGGGAGAAGTTTGTGATTTGAGATCACAAAAGTTTGAAACCCGAAGGAGATCTCGACCATTGATCGAGAATAGGGCCACAGGACCGTTGATCCAACTGAAAGGTCAACCACTCAAAGTAAAGACAATGTTGTTGATTAGGAGGACAGGTGTTTGTATATTGTCAACATGAAATAATGAAGTACGGAAGAGAGTGTGGTTTGAGAGTTGAAACTCCCAAAACCCGAAACCACAAAGGAGATCTCGTCCATTGATTTTGCAAGGGTTCAAATCTGATTCGTAAGTCTAAGAGGGGCAGATCCGAACCACCAATTTTAGAAGTACTGTCAATATTGGCAGATCAATGGTCCCATAGCATTGTGGGGATAGGAGTTGCACGAACATTAAAAATTTGAGGGTGGGCCACAATTCAAACCGTGGTTTTGAAAACAGGACACATGGAGGCTCGAGGAGAATTGCGGGCCAAAAAACAGTTTGATTCAAACTACCTTTGGCCACATCCACAATTGCGTGGTCCTGTAAGGTCATTACCCAGGGTCACATCAAGAGGGGGCTTATCCAGAAAAGGAGCTAATGCCCAATACTCAAAGATTTCGCAAGGGAGCGAAAGGGAAGGTCGCGAGTGCCATTAAACTTGCACCGAGGATCCGAAAGGTCCTATGTTTAATTACAGAATGAGACCATCAAGGTCTCAGAGAGTTGTTTAGCTTTAGAATCGGAGATCCTTGACCGGAAGACCGGTTTGGTTCCCCGACGATCCAAATGAGAACTCGTAAGAGATAGGATTTGTTACTGTAAGGAGGATGAATTTTTTTATTTTATTTTAGCTGTCGTGGGTGTGTTACATTCCACCTAGAAAGTTTCAATATATATGAAAATTATATGATGATCCAATCCATATCATACCTCCCCATTAAAGGATAATTTTGGTCCCCAAAATATTTATTGAATGAGGTGAGGAAAGTTTTTCTCTACCTCCTCCCTAGAGTACCATTTTTCCTTTCTTGGAAGTTGTCCTTTAAGCCCAATCTTGTAAAGGTTATGTTTCCCTTGTCTTGTAGTTTTTGACTTCCTCCGAAAAACTATGCCATTTTCCAACTCTTCCTGAGGATATGGTTCCAAGTCCTCTATGGTAGGTGGGACTTCCTCCAGCTCTTGATCCAACATGGAAGGCTCATATAGTTTCAAACTCTCCACATTCACAACTGAGTAAATGCCCATGTATGGGGGTAGACTGATTTTATAGGAATTATCTACCACCTTCTCCAATACCTCAAAAGGGACATACCCTAGAGCCTTTATATTCTTACCAAGACCCTATAGTATTTCCTTATTCAATTGTAACCAAAATGTGTCTCCTGCTTTAAATGAGTTCTTGATTCTATGTTGATCATGTTTGGTCTTATAATTTTCCTATGAATTCTTCAACATCTCCTGTACTTGCAAATGGATCTGTCTAATATTTTCGACAAATTTCTCTACTTTCAAGGCTTCTCCTCTGATGTATTCCCTCACTCCTCCTTGATGTCCATAAACAACATCCAAGGGAGAAGGTGGAAAATATCCAAAGCGATTTTCAAAATGGAACATACCAATAGAGGTATCGATTGCTATGTTATAAGAGTGTTGAATGTAGATCATATTTTCATCTCAGGTCTCTATATTCTTCTTATTGTAACCCCTCAAAAGATATACCAATGACATGATGACTACTTCTATCTACCCATCTATCTGTGGATGAAATTTTTTAGATATCTTCAACTTCGTGTCCATCTTATCCCAAAGTGTAGTCCAAAAGGAACTGATAAATATATTATCCTTGTCTAATATGATGCTCCTTGGTATCCCAAATTCCACCTAGACCTAATCAAAGAACATGTTTGTTGTTTATTTTCCTCTGATGGTATTTTTACAAGGCATAAGAATGCACATCTTGTTAAACTTATCAACTACCACAAAAACATAGTCATGTCCCTTCATCGTTATTGGTAAACCACCCACAAAATCCATGGAAATGCTTTCCCAAGTTTGAGTGGGTACAATTAATGGATGCTATAGACCTTTCTTCCTATTACTAGGCTTGTTGGTACAACAAAGTATGCATCCTATAATATATTGTGATACAACTTCTTTCATTTTGGGCCGGTACACATACCTTTGTAAGTTAGTAAATGTTTTCTCGACACCAAAATGTCGTGCAACCTTGGAGGTGTGATCCTGTCTAATAAGTTGCAATATTTCACCTTTAGGAACACACATATTTTCTAGCTTGTAGAGTAACACATTATGGATATGATATTCAATCTTACCATAACCTTATTCTACATGAATTTGACGTTATAGTTGTTGAAACGCCTCTTTGAAGTCTTCGTATTTTGTGTATACTTCTTTTTATGCATCATGGGTAAAACGCTCCATGTGCATAAGAGTTCCAAAAGATGTAATCTAGGATGTGGGTGGCCTTGAAATCATGTCCACCAACTTAATAGTGTTTTCCTTCTTATACTTGATGAAAATATGAAATTGTTGCAAAATATACATCCACTCGTAGTGTATGGTTTGTTGAATCTTACTATGGGACTCAAAATACTATAGTGGTTGGTGATCTGTGTGGATAATGGTTTACTTTCCCATCATATAGTGCTTCCACTTGTTAAAAACTTGAACTAGGGAATAAATTTCCTTATCATAGGTAGGGTATTTAAAAACTCCTCCATGAAACATCTCAAAATGATATCATGTTGGGTTACCTCCTTGCATCAAAACTACTCCCATAGAATACACACTTGCATCTGTCTCCACTTCGAATGGATTATACAAGTTAGGAAATGCGAGAATTGGTGCTTCACTGATCTTTTTTTCTAGCTCATCAAAATATTTTTGTTGATTCTTTCCCCACTAGAAACTCTTAGCACTAGTTGTTATGGTGTGGAGTGGTGAAACTACCATTGAAAAATATGTTATGAACTTTCGTAGGTATTGTGTTTCCCCCCAAAAAATCCTAACTTCAGTGGCATTAGTAGGAATTGGCCATTTTATAATGTCCTCTATATTTGTGGGATCTATCTTGAGATCCCCTCCACTTATCACATACCCCAAATACACCAATGACTACACAGAAAACTCACATTTCTTGAGGTTATCCAACCATTGGTTCTTTTTCAGAGTTTCTAACACCTACATACGATGTGAGACGTGATCCTCCCATGTTGAGATATAAAACAATATATCATCCAAATACACTGTAACAAATGAATCCAAATATGGGTGCAATACATCATTCATCAATATCATAAATGTAGTTGGTGCATTACATAAACCAAATGGAATGACCAACCATTCATACAAACCGTGCCTTGTATTGAAGGCGGTATTATAGGTGTCTTATTCTTTGACACGTACCTATTGGTATCCCAATTTGAGATCCAACTTGGTGAAGTACTTCACATGATGCATCTCGTCCAAAACAATTATTGATCCTAGGTAGGGGTAATTGATTCTTGAGTGTAATCTTATTAAAATATATGTAGTTGATACACATTCACCAAGTCCCATCCTCCTTGGGTACTATGGTAATAGGTGACCCATAATGTGAGGTGATTGGTCAAATTACTCCTTACTCCAACAAATACTAAAATTGTTTCTTCACTTCATCTTCTTCCAAAATAATTTACCTATACAACCCAATATTTCATAATGGGGAGTCAAGAAATAATTGTATCTCATGCTCCACTTCCCTCTCAGGTGGTATCCCTTTAAGCTCCCAGAACACTCATTTGTATGCCTACAATAACTCCTCCAAATTTTGTTCCTACTTTTTGGTACATCCCTCCAGGGATGCCTTTACTCTTACTAATTCATCACCTAGTTGATTCTCTTGTAGGAAAAGAAAAACATACTTCTTACTTGAACTAATCAACTTTTTGGCTTGGTTGGAACTTACTAGTGTGATCTTCAATTTAACTTTATGTTCATTAATGATGAAATCATTCCCATCCTTGATAAAGCAATACCACTTTTATCTCCTCGTGAAGTTTGCATCCCTCATATACATGTAGGAGCTTCCAAACACTACTCCACACACATCAAAGAGTACTACATCTAACTCCACTTCATCAATAGATTTTGCACTTACATAAAATTTGATCTTACACTCTTTTGTGACCTTGATATCTGCATCCTTGTTTATCCATCCCAAATGATATGGGTTAGGATGATCATGAACCTCCAACCCAATCTTGTTGACCAGATCAGTTGCTATGATATTTATCTGTGAATCGGAATAAAAAAGAATTTATACTTTGGTCTTCTTGACCTGTATCTTGATATGCAAGAGTTTTGTCATCTTCTTCTCTTCCCTGCGATTAAGACTACTGATATTCACCTCTTTTTACACTGAAGTGTAGGAAATGTTCTCATCCACATATGATATGTTCTCTATCTAATTTTATGAATCTGTGGCTAGAACATTCTTCTTCTTGTAATCCTTCTAATAGTTCTTATGGTTCAACTCTGGATGTATTTTCTAACACTTTTCTTCAGCTTGACCATCATTATTGCAACGGTTAGAGTGGTTACTTGGATCCTTGCAATGATGTTCAAAGGATATTGTCTTCTTGTATTCCCATTTCCACTTCTTCTTTCCCTCCTTGGAATCATCTTGGTGATCTTTTTGTTTCGAGCCACTTGGTTTTCCTTTTTTTGGCCTATAATTTCCATATACTATTCTTATACGCATGCCTCACCAACTATATTGGGATTGAATAGATTCACTTTATTTCACAAATTATTGTGTAGGCCCCCTATATACTTCAGGAATACATATGATTTCTTGGGACAGATACCTAATACGATATCCATCTTGTTGAATTCGGTGGAGTACTCTTGCACACTCTATCCCTACCTTTTCCTAAAGTAATGACAACAAATCCATTGGTCCTCTACATACAATATAGGTTAGAACTAGGACTTAATGAGGGTTTTGAAACCCTCCCACTTAGTTGTTGATCGATCACCTTCTATCCTAAGTTTTTTTGTGTAACTTTCCCACTAGGTTAATGCATGGCCCTCTAATTTCATTCTAGAAAATGAAATCTTTTTCTCTTCTTCTATATGGTGGACACTGAGATAAAACTCTAATTGTTGCAACCAATGATTCAACTTTATTACATCAATATCACCTTGGTATGGCTTGATATCCACTTTAACTTCCATTTTAAATAAATATTGTGAAGGAGTAATGGCACTAGAACTAGGTTGATTTTTCTCGGGCTATTTACTCATTTTCTGGGTATTCATTTTCTCCTGGTTTCCCTTTGATCCGATCTCTGAGTTAGAGCCTCCAACCTCCCCAAACGTTTCAATATGTATTGCTAGAGATGCTATGAGGAGGGCCATACTACGATATATATCAGTGACTTAATATTCTATCCTCACAAATCTCTCTTTTGCTGGATCTTGAGGGTTGTTGTGAACAGACTCATCTTCCATGGCTAGGGTTTTGTGACTTTATTCTTAAGACAATTTCTAGATCATGCAGATTTCCACAATTTCCCCAAAGAAAAAATGTATGATAACAATATGATTTATAAAATTCCATGGATATTCCACTAGAATAGTTAATCACAACATATCTTATAATATTATGAAATCTTAGACTATGCAAAATAGTTTTCCTTGGATCCCATATTAATTGATTCCTAGCTTTGCTTGAATTTATGAAATAACTAAAATATGAAAATTAAAGGAATGATCAAAAGAAAACACCATCCACACACAAATGAACACAAGATACATCCTAGGAAATCGAATATGGGAGAAAACCTAGCTAGAAGGTGAGGCCTATGCTCTGCTCTCTTTACTTTAGTTATGGAAATGAAAATACAAAGAAAGAGACACTCACTGTGGAGTTGTCTTTGACACTATGGCCTATATGGTTGCTCCAGAATATTTTTCTCTTATGTTATGCTCTCAAGATATCACTCCTAGCTTCTATACTCAATTATGGAACAAGTACAATGCTAATTAATGGAACCCCTTCTCCTCCTAGTGGCCCAATATTTAACGTAGCCCAATAATCATCTAGGGTTAGGGTTTTTACTTACTCAACCTTCAATTACTGATAAGGATTGGACCTTCTAGAATCTTCTTGAAATTCCACACGTGGCTATCCCCATATGTGTGAGTAATGGGGGTTGACGTGGCATCCACTCATACCATGATAGTCAACAAGGTAGGTCAACTTGCCTGAGGCATAACTTTTACATATGAGCTTTGATTGAGGGGATTTTTTCACTGTTGGAAAGGTATCAGCGTGTAGATCAACATTGAGGAGGTGTGCACATGTTTTGGACACTATAACCCAAAAAATATTTGTTTAATGCCTCAAAATGGCTTTGGAAGCTTTCAGACTCTAATTTTCCAAAAAGGGGCATACCATTAAAATGGCCTTGCAAGTTGATTCCTCCAACTTTTTCCACCCAGAAAGTACCAAGATACATGACAAATTATATGATGATCCAATATGGATCAGAATATTTATTTTTTTCTTTGTAAATACAAATAAAAAAATATAATTAGTATTGAAATATTAAAAAAATTAAAACTTAAAAAAAAAGACAAAAAACATGTTTCATGTATCCTACCAAGGTGTAATATTCAGTCCCCCCTTCCATTTGTCCATGCTCTAGACACTATTTTCTAGCTATTTACCTATTAATTCTTCTTTCCTTTATGTTTTTGCATTTTGTACAAGGGAAATAGCATTTCCTATCAACAATATCAAGAAGTTTGGGATCATTTTGCGATCATTTTTCTTGATTTCTTGTATGCACAAAATAATTACATTCATCAAGATTAACATCTATGATGAGATCCATTGCTTCTTTAATTAAATTCTCCATATAATCCAACCAGTGATATGCACCAATGCCCAAGTAAGGGTCATTTAACATTGTTTCCTATTAAAAATAAATCAACCCATGTGTTATTACAACAAGAATATATTCAAAGAATTTCACATGTACAAAAATATAAAGGTATTTACCTACTTTATCCAAATTAAATTTCAAATATGGGGAAACTAATAAGTTTAATAGCAATGTCATAAAAGTAGCAAACTTTACCTAGAGCATTAGTCACCTAAGCCCGTCTCTTTGGAAAAAAATAGGTTTGCTTTTCTGTGGTTTATTTTTAGAACAAGGAAAAAACTTTGTCAGAAATGTCAAAAGTATAAATCACCGATGGGAAAAAGAACTTTCCAGAAACGTTGATTAAATGTCTTTTAATCAATGTTTATTGAACATAGATTACAACACTTAAGTCAAATTTCAATAGGCACACTTAATGTTGAAATCAATGTTTGTAATGTTAGTTAACTAATATGTTAAAACATAAGCATTGGCTAAACAATGTTTGTTGGTGGCAAAAGAAAAACAAATGGCCAAATTTCATGACTTGTAACTAATTTTTGACATTAAAATCATTCTTTTCAACAAACATCGATTCAAATGTCAAATTTTGACCTCAAATATAGTAGTGTGCAATGTACAAACTAAAAGAAGATAGAAACATTTCTTGGCTTCGTTTCCAGATCCCACTAATACCATCTTGGTCAACCAAAAACAAAAATGAAAAATGCATACCTTGCTCTAATCCTTGCATTTGTTCCATCTATTCATTAGTTATAAAAAATACTATGAGCCATTATATATCCATAGAAAAATAAGAATTAAATGGAGATCATCCCAAATAAGAAGGATGGAAGGGGACAAGAATGATGATGGAAATAAATAAGGGGGAAGAAGAGGTAAGGTAGTGGTGGAAGAGATAAGGGTGGTGGTGGGTAAAAGGATGGTGGAGAAAACAAAAAGGGAGGAGGAAATCATGATAAGAAGGGTGGTGATGAATTCAAAGTTTATGGTGAAGACAAGAAGGGTGAAAAAAAAAACATATGAAGTCTATATGCATAGATATATCCTTGTTTATGTCTTATCAAGGTATTATCAAATACACCAAAATCAAATACATTGATAGGGAAGAATTCTTTAGCATGAATCTAGGCTAAGTGGTATATAATAATACTAGGTATGGAGTAGCGCCTTGAATTGTTCCTTTTACTCTTCATTGCAGTGTATTAAACTAAAATTTGAAAAGAAAAATGGGTTTCAAAGAAGATGTATTCTTGCTTAAAAAATAAATATATTGTTTTGAACCTCTTATTCTATATTGTTCCCTTCACATTTACCTTGTCACTGTTCACGTCAGGTTTTATTGTTCCCTTTATAGTGACCTTATGGTTTCTAACATCAGGTTCTATAGACTACACTTGTCAATAATCAGTTGAAACCCATGGAAGAATGGCATCAAAATTGTGTGAAAATATGACAAGAATTTCATAACATGTAGTTTTTTATTGAATATAATGTCATGTTGCGATAATGATGCTAAAATGATGTTACATACTTGTTCATAAGATGGTAATTTGATCAAAAATGGCATAAATGATATGCATATGATGCATGATATATGATAGCAATGGATGAACGATGTAAAGATGATGCAACTTGACGCAAACACAATGCAAGAAAAAATCATATTTTTTTAATGTTTCGATGTTGTACATATGATGCAAACACATCCCAAAAAGACACAAAGTCCCATCACAAAAACCAAA
>JASDQU010106974.1:56909-71825 GCA_032191745.1 Picea mariana | reverse complement strand
AGACTCATCTTCCATGGCTAGGGTTTTGTGACTTTATTCTTAAGACAATTTCTAGATCATGCAGATTTCCACAATTTCCCCAAAGAAAAAATGTATGATAACAATATGATTTATAAAATTCCATGGATATTCCACTAGAATAGTTAATCACAACATATCTTATAATATTATGAAATCTTAGACTATGCAAAATAGTTTTCCTTGGATCCCATATTAATTGATTCCTAGCTTTGCTTGAATTTATGAAATAACTAAAATATGAAAATTAAAGGAATGATCAAAAGAAAACACCATCCACACACAAATGAACACAAGATACATCCTAGGAAATCGAATATGGGAGAAAACCTAGCTAGAAGGTGAGGCCTATGCTCTGCTCTCTTTACTTTAGTTATGGAAATGAAAATACAAAGAAAGAGACACTCACTGTGGAGTTGTCTTTGACACTATGGCCTATATGGTTGCTCCAGAATATTTTTCTCTTATGTTATGCTCTCAAGATATCACTCCTAGCTTCTATACTCAATTATGGAACAAGTACAATGCTAATTAATGGAACCCCTTCTCCTCCTAGTGGCCCAATATTTAACGTAGCCCAATAATCATCTAGGGTTAGGGTTTTTACTTACTCAACCTTCAATTACTGATAAGGATTGGACCTTCTAGAATCTTCTTGAAATTCCACACGTGGCTATCCCCATATGTGTGAGTAATGGGGGTTGACGTGGCATCCACTCATACCATGATAGTCAACAAGGTAGGTCAACTTGCCTGAGGCATAACTTTTACATATGAGCTTTGATTGAGGGGATTTTTTCACTGTTGGAAAGGTATCAGCGTGTAGATCAACATTGAGGAGGTGTGCACATGTTTTGGACACTATAACCCAAAAAATATTTGTTTAATGCCTCAAAATGGCTTTGGAAGCTTTCAGACTCTAATTTTCCAAAAAGGGGCATACCATTAAAATGGCCTTGCAAGTTGATTCCTCCAACTTTTTCCACCCAGAAAGTACCAAGATACATGACAAATTATATGATGATCCAATATGGATCAGAATATTTATTTTTTTCTTTGTAAATACAAATAAAAAAATATAATTAGTATTGAAATATTAAAAAAATTAAAACTTAAAAAAAAAGACAAAAAACATGTTTCATGTATCCTACCAAGGTGTAATATTCAGTCCCCCCTTCCATTTGTCCATGCTCTAGACACTATTTTCTAGCTATTTACCTATTAATTCTTCTTTCCTTTATGTTTTTGCATTTTGTACAAGGGAAATAGCATTTCCTATCAACAATATCAAGAAGTTTGGGATCATTTTGCGATCATTTTTCTTGATTTCTTGTATGCACAAAATAATTACATTCATCAAGATTAACATCTATGATGAGATCCATTGCTTCTTTAATTAAATTCTCCATATAATCCAACCAGTGATATGCACCAATGCCCAAGTAAGGGTCATTTAACATTGTTTCCTATTAAAAATAAATCAACCCATGTGTTATTACAACAAGAATATATTCAAAGAATTTCACATGTACAAAAATATAAAGGTATTTACCTACTTTATCCAAATTAAATTTCAAATATGGGGAAACTAATAAGTTTAATAGCAATGTCATAAAAGTAGCAAACTTTACCTAGAGCATTAGTCACCTAAGCCCGTCTCTTTGGAAAAAAATAGGTTTGCTTTTCTGTGGTTTATTTTTAGAACAAGGAAAAAACTTTGTCAGAAATGTCAAAAGTATAAATCACCGATGGGAAAAAGAACTTTCCAGAAACGTTGATTAAATGTCTTTTAATCAATGTTTATTGAACATAGATTACAACACTTAAGTCAAATTTCAATAGGCACACTTAATGTTGAAATCAATGTTTGTAATGTTAGTTAACTAATATGTTAAAACATAAGCATTGGCTAAACAATGTTTGTTGGTGGCAAAAGAAAAACAAATGGCCAAATTTCATGACTTGTAACTAATTTTTGACATTAAAATCATTCTTTTCAACAAACATCGATTCAAATGTCAAATTTTGACCTCAAATATAGTAGTGTGCAATGTACAAACTAAAAGAAGATAGAAACATTTCTTGGCTTCGTTTCCAGATCCCACTAATACCATCTTGGTCAACCAAAAACAAAAATGAAAAATGCATACCTTGCTCTAATCCTTGCATTTGTTCCATCTATTCATTAGTTATAAAAAATACTATGAGCCATTATATATCCATAGAAAAATAAGAATTAAATGGAGATCATCCCAAATAAGAAGGATGGAAGGGGACAAGAATGATGATGGAAATAAATAAGGGGGAAGAAGAGGTAAGGTAGTGGTGGAAGAGATAAGGGTGGTGGTGGGTAAAAGGATGGTGGAGAAAACAAAAAGGGAGGAGGAAATCATGATAAGAAGGGTGGTGATGAATTCAAAGTTTATGGTGAAGACAAGAAGGGTGAAAAAAAAAACATATGAAGTCTATATGCATAGATATATCCTTGTTTATGTCTTATCAAGGTATTATCAAATACACCAAAATCAAATACATTGATAGGGAAGAATTCTTTAGCATGAATCTAGGCTAAGTGGTATATAATAATACTAGGTATGGAGTAGCGCCTTGAATTGTTCCTTTTACTCTTCATTGCAGTGTATTAAACTAAAATTTGAAAAGAAAAATGGGTTTCAAAGAAGATGTATTCTTGCTTAAAAAATAAATATATTGTTTTGAACCTCTTATTCTATATTGTTCCCTTCACATTTACCTTGTCACTGTTCACGTCAGGTTTTATTGTTCCCTTTATAGTGACCTTATGGTTTCTAACATCAGGTTCTATAGACTACACTTGTCAATAATCAGTTGAAACCCATGGAAGAATGGCATCAAAATTGTGTGAAAATATGACAAGAATTTCATAACATGTAGTTTTTTATTGAATATAATGTCATGTTGCGATAATGATGCTAAAATGATGTTACATACTTGTTCATAAGATGGTAATTTGATCAAAAATGGCATAAATGATATGCATATGATGCATGATATATGATAGCAATGGATGAACGATGTAAAGATGATGCAACTTGACGCAAACACAATGCAAGAAAAAATCATATTTTTTTAATGTTTCGATGTTGTACATATGATGCAAACACATCCCAAAAAGACACAAAGTCCCATCACAAAAACCAAATATGCACCAAGAAAAAAACTTGACAAGGGGAGAATGGGCTATAATGACGCTACAACCCTTATTCTAGTGGTGATTAGGTTTCCCAAGGTATATCGTGTGTTGATTGGGTGGATGGTGTTGTGTTTTTTTTATCTTCTTTTATTTCAATCTCAATTTATTTTAGTATTTTGACAACTAAGTTAGTAATATTAAATTGTTATCTTAAGTAAAATACTACATAACAAAGAACTTGTAGAAACTTGTAAGATATGTTACGATGAATTGTTTCAGTGGAATGTTGATGACAATTTACAAATCAATTAAAAATATAATAAAAAATATTTGTGAAACAAATCTATGTGAATTGTTAAATACATCTAAGAAAATATGTATGTATTGATGTATTTATATATCAAGAGAATCCATCAGTAGGAAAATCAAAGGAAGGCCTATAATAGCTTCTACCGCAATATGTGTATGGATGTGGGAGAGTATGATGCTCTATATCCCTACCCTATGTGACTCATGAGGGGCTTCACCTTGTTGACCAATACCTTATCAGATTCATTAATAAAGGAGGGTTTAAAATTGTGAAAAAAAAGAGTCAATATACTATAGGTATTCGGCGGGGGGGGCGCATGCAGGGTATGAGGGGGTTATATGTTTTGGATGGTATTAAAATGGGTATTTGGTAAAAATGTGGGACATCTAGTAAAAATAGGTTTTTTTTATTAGAAAGATGTATTGGGAGAGGGTTTCAACAAAAGGATTTTGGGAGGTACTTATAAATATCTAGTGAAATTAGAGGAATTATTTAATATCCCACGATTGCATGTGCTATGTCATAGGTTCACTGTGTGGAGACCCTGTGGTGTGGCTCCAAATAACTCTTCTCTATTATGAGTAAGGTTAGATGACTCCTCTATACCATGAGTACATTATTGGATAAACTTATTATGTATCTAATCCCACTTAGATATTTCTCCAATTGGTCCAATTGTCTCTTGAGCAATGAACCTTCTTTCTTTGGAGTTCAACTAGGTGACTCCTCCCTACCATGATAATGATTAAATGACTACCCATACCATGATAAGAATTGGATGAGTCACCCCTATATGTGCCCTCAGTCACATGAATCTCAACAAAAGTGTTATGGTGGACCAATGTATATGGAAACTATAACAATGCACCCTATGCATTACCAAGCAAGATGGGTGTAGGAGGATATCAACGAGGGGGATTTTGAGGGAAAGGAGGGAAAAATACACAATTTGGATTATCCCTAACATAATTTCCATCTTCGGGCATCCCTCATCCAATGCTTCGAACACTAAAATATGAAAATAGTTGGCATGTTTATGGAGGATAAACATGGCATACAATTTCCTAATGAAGTACAATGACATGTCTCTATTGTTGTGAGAGTTTTCATCAAACATAATGTACCATCAATCCATCTAATTAGCCTTGATGTTTGGTTCTATGCAAAAATCAATAGAAATGTGTAGTCTATTAATCTAATGAGGAATCAAGTCGGTGCTAAGGTCTTGAAAGACATGAAACATCATGCCTTTTGTTATTTTTATTTTTTGCACATCTTGATAACTAATCCCATCTACATAAAAAAAAAAATTCACCTAACTATAAGAACTAATATTGTATAATGTTGCTTGGGAATTAGTATCGTGACAATGCAGAAGTCAAGTGTTTGCTAAAGTTAGTGACAAAAATGGTCCCCCTTTGTGAGCATTAAACTTAGGTGTCTCAAAGATGTGTATTCCACCAATATATCAAAATTTTTATATTGAGGAGGATTAATATTTTAAGCCTATTGGTTTCCATGTTTGTCTCTCATATTAAGGGTTTTGATTTTCATTTCCAAAATTAAGGTGTTGGGAGTTTGGATTTTGAGAATTTAAGTTTTTAGGGTTTGGGTTTTGAAGATTTTCCAATGGAAAGAAAAAAAATTCCATATTTATGACATGTTTTCATTAAACTCAAAACTTCATTATAATAACAACCATAAAAGAAAAATAAGAAAACAACAAGAAAAGAAAAATAAGAATTTTAGGAAAAATAAGAAAAAGAAACCCTACCTCAACCATGATACCCACCATAGATAATAATTATGTTTTTCTAGTCAAATAGGGAAGCTCTCTCTATTCGATTGAATGGTCATGTGATTGAGGTGTGATAGGGTGGTGTTCTTTAAATCACATCTATGTCTTTTCTCCCAAGCACTCTCTCCCAATGTCATGTTGGAATGAGAAAATAAAGCAATGTCATGTTGGAACGAGAAATTAAAGCAATGTCATGTTGGAACGAGAAATTAAAGCAATGATATACACTTTTTTTTCTATAAGCAACATAACACATACACATCATTTCACACTACCAATATGTATTATATTACATACACATTTTATAATCATAATCATTTCCCTAGTGCTAAGCTTAACATACCATATGCTAAGAAACAAAAGCACATTTACATTATGGATATCAATAACATAAACACAATGTAAACTCAACTTTATGAATATGTTCTTCATATATTGCAAATTTATTCAAATTTAATTGTAATCACATGACCACTTACTTATAATTATATTCATAGTATAGCAAATTTATTCAAAATACTTTACACATTAAAACATCTTTTATTTGCGCTTATTGTTTTATTATTTTATCTAAATATACAAATAAGGCAAGGACCCTACCACCATACAACTATTGTTTCAAAATTTAATTGTCGGTATTCTTATACTATTGTTTCAATATTTAATTGTCATAATTCTTATATACCAAATCAATGATTTTGTTTTACTTAAAAATAGGAAGACAAAAAATGAATGAACTTGCAGCTCACACACGAGACAAGTTGTACCTGTAGGCTATCGAACAATGATGCTACTTCATACCTTAAACAATCAAAGATAAATGCATATATAAGATTACATTCGTTTAGGGAGATCAAATAAACTCCTGGAAAATAGGATCTAAGTCCTAAATACAAACACAATCAAAACTACCTAACAAATATTTTCTCCATTATTTCCAAGTCCCCCCCTTAATGGAGAAATGATTGATTTCCACACCCAATATCTCCCTAAACAGTTCAAATTTTATCTTCTCAAGAGGCTTAGTGAAAATATAAACAACATTTTCACAGGTATTACAATACATTAGAGTAATATCTTCAGACTGTATCTTTTCTCTGAAAAAATGGAACTGAGTATCAACATGCTTTATTCTTGCATGATAAACTGGATTATTTGCCAACTTGATTGAGCTCTAGTTATCACATCTAATCAATGTAGCCTTCTTTTGATTTTCTCCAACATATTGAAGAACTCTCCTTAACCAAAAAACTTCACAAGTTGTTGCACACAAAGCTTTATACTCTGCCTCAGTGGATGACAAAGATACAATAGGTTGCTTCTTACTACTCCATGAAAAAATCATGGATCCAATGCTAAAAGCATAACCTGTAGTAGATATCCTATCATTCGGATTACCATCCAAGTCTGAATCTGAGTAGCTTGTTAGCTCAACATCAAATGAATCAGTATACTTAATACCAAAATCAATTGTTCCTTTAAGATACCTGAGTACACCTTTCGTTGTTTTCCATGGCTTTCTAGAGGTCTCTCCAAAAACTGACTTAACACACTAACATAGTATGCTATGTCAGGTCTGGTAGTAGTAAGATAATTCAAGATTCCCACCAGTTGTTTATACATTATACCATCTACCTCCTTTGAGCCATCATCACTATAAAGTTTCATATTCTGTTGCATTGGAACAAAAAGAGATTTACATTGATCCATTTTAAACTTCTTAAGAAGTTCTCTAACATACTTACCTTGAGAAACAAAATTTTGACCAGCATCTCTCCAAACTTAAAGACATAAACAATAATGTAACTCACCAAGATCTTTCATCTCAAATACTTGTGCCATCTACGCCTTAATTCCATTAATTTGTGTATCATAATTCCCTGTAATAATTAAATCATCAACATATAAGGAAATCAATACAACCTGCCCCTTTGCATCAAATTTGATATGCAGATTTGGATCACTTTGGCTCCTCATCAAACCCTATTGAAGAAAGAAGAAATCTATCTTCTCATACCAAGATATGGGTGTCTCCTTCAGCCCATACAAAGATTTCTTTAATTTGCAAACTAAATGTTCCAGGCCCTTTTTCACAAACCCTTTTTGGTTGAGTAAGGTAAACCTCCTCCTTTAACTTGCCATTCAGAAAAGTATATTTTAAATCTAATTAGTGGAGATTCCAATGGTACTTTGTAGCTAATGCAATTAACAATCTAATAGTATTTAGTTTAGCTACAGGTGAAAATGTTTATGCATAATCAATTCCCTCCTTTTGTGATTACCCTTTTGCCACCAATCTGGCTTTGTATTTATCTATGCTACCATCTACATTAAATTTAGGTTTGTATTCCCATTTACATCCTATGGGATTTTAATCTTTAGGAAATTTAGTTAATTCCCGGGTTTTGTTTTTCATTATAGAGTCATATTCTTCCTTCATTGCTTTTCTCCACTCTTCATGTTTATTAGCTTCATTGAAACTCATGGGTTTTATGACTTTTAAAACACTACTCATCATAGCATAGTCTTTATACCTTTCAGGTAGGAGAACCTGTTGTGTAGATCTCCTTGGTGATTCACCATCTTCTTCCCAGCTTTGTGAAGATTCTTCTTCACTTCTAGGTGAGCTCTGACTGCTGGTAGTGTCCATATCATTGAATTCTTCCTCGTGCTTATGTTGCTCTCTGTCTTCGGATTCTTCTTTGGTGTCTTCAACTTCATGAAATATATGCCACCTTTCATAGTTGTTGTCCTTGTTGCCTTCGTCTTCCTACTCATGGAAAATTACATCTCTACTTGCAAATACTTAGTGATTAGAGAGATCAAACATTTTATAAGTTTTAAATTCTAAACAATACCCCCAAAAAAATACATTTGATGGCTTTAGCATCAAGGTTATTTCTATTCTCCTTTGGAATATGTGCAAAGGCCTTACACCCAAATACCCTCAAATGATGAATTGTTGGTTTAAAGCCATACAAGTCTTCGAATGGAGTCTTGAGATCAAGATACCTTGTTGGACTTCTATTATTTAAATAATTAACAATACTAATGGCCTCAACCCAAAAAAAAATTGTTTGATTCTTACCTTTAATCATACTCCATGCACACTCCACCAACGTTCTATTTTTTCTTTCTGCAACAACATTTTTTTGTGGAGTGTGAGCTATTGTAAATTGTTGTACTATTCCATGATATTCACAATACTTGATGAAGTTCCCCAACCTGTACTCTCCCCCTTGATCTGAACGGAGGATTTTTATGAACTTCCATGTATGCTTCTCTACCATATTTTTGAATTCTTTGAAATATTCAATAACATCACTCTTTCTCTTAAGGAAGTACACCCAAGTATACCTTGTGAAATCATCAATAAATAATAGAAAATAATGAGCACCTCCTAGAGATCTCGTCTGCATTGGTCCACAAACATCAGTATGCCCAAGTTCTAATACATATCTTCTTTTCCTATCAAAATTAGAGGGGAATTCATCCCTGCATATTTTTCCTTATGCACAGCCCTCACAAGAAAAATACTCATTCTTTAACATAGGGAGTCCTTCAACTATTCTTTGTTTCTGCAGCAACAACAAATCATGATAATTGATATGACCATACCTCTAGTGCCAAATAATTTATGTTGACATAGCTATAGAAGTCAGTGCTTGATGATTCTTGTTGATGACAACAAGTTTGTACAGACCTCCAACTCTGACTCCTAAAGCAACAAGTTTGCAGGGTGTTTTGAAGAATTTGACCTTCATATTCTGATCTGTAATTGTGGACACAAAGATCAAATTTTTCTTGATCCTAGACACACATAAAATTCAGAATGTTCCTAACACTTCCATTTGGCAATGTTACTGGAATATCTCCATATCCCTTGATCTGATATGCACGGTCATCTCCAAGATAAATGTTGGCACCATTGTTTGTTTCCTTGAAGTTCTCATACCAATTCTTATTGCATGTCATGTGAATTGAGACTCAAGAATCCACAAACCATGCATTAACATCATCAATTTCAGCAGAAAACGCAGCATTAGACACAAACAGTTTGAGATTCTTAGAATCAGAATTTAGGGTTTCTCCTGCCAAATGTCCTAAATGTGTTATGTGTTTATGCCTAGCTTCATCACTTTTCTTCTTATAACAATCTCTAGCAAGATGCCCAGTCTTACCACAATAAAACACTTCATTCTAGAATCATTTCTGGCAAATGACATATCTTGATTTGGCTTTGGAGATGACTTCCTCTGAAATGAACTTCCACCTTTACTTCCTTCTCCTTATTTCCCTTTGAAAAATTTCTTCTTCGCCAAAAGTGCTAAATCTGGATTTTGAAGTTTCAAATTCTTATGCCTCTCTTCTTCTTGCATCAATATGCCTATCAATTCCTCAAAGGTGGAAGCTTTCTCCCTTGCTGCAAAACCTGTAATGAACATATGATATTCCTATGACATTGCATTTAAAGTACTTGTATCAAGATCAGTACTAGGTACTAATTCTCCTTTGTCTCCCAACTTATCTTTCAACTTTTTAATTCTTGAAACAAAAGTACTAACATATTAGTTTTCTTCCATTTTAATGTAAAGAAACTTACTTTTCAGGAAGAGGACGCAATTTGTATTTTTAGTCTCATACATATTCTTAAGTATAGTCCAATTATCATTAGAAGTCTTGCAATCACGAATATGAGGAATTATACTATCTTTTACAGACATCCTTAATAATACTTTTGCTTTATTTTCCCGTCTCTCCCAATCTTGAATTGATGTTGTTGTCGCCCCTTCAACCACACTGGGTTTTGCCCCAGGAAACCAACACAACTAGCTATCCCCTGCAGCTCCACAACACGACACCTCACGCAGGGTCTCTCACTACTCACCGATGGCACAGTACTGCTACACCAGTCCTGGTTCGACCCTCCTCCAAGAAGCAACACACGCGGACTTCACAACTATCACAATAACAAATCCAATCCACTGATCTCTACTCAATCGATCTGATCGACATCAACAATATATCTACAATGGAACATCGAGTTTGAGAAACTCTTCCAACAACAAAACACTTTTTGCACCAGTCACATATGCTAGTCACCACATCACATACGTTGGTCTTTCCACCTCCAACAACCCACCTCCGCGAACAGCTCCACTATTGGTGCGCCCAACTACTTCAGCAGATCACTACACAGGTTCCACCGGTCTGGCTGCCAAAACTACAGTGGTGGCCCAAAACCCCGCAACGACTCACACGACCTTCATTGCCAATCCAATACTGATCTTCACAGCTCAAGTCAGCAGTCTCCAACACGCCGATCGATCTTGCTCTGATACCAACTTTAAAAGAGGAAGACAAAAAATGAATGAACCTGCAGCTCACATGCTAGACAAGCTGCGCCTGGAGGCTGCCGAACAACGCTGCTACTTCATACCTTAAACAATTAAAAATACATGCATACATAAGATTACATTCGTTTAAGAGAGATCAAATAAACTCCTTGGAAAATAAGATCTAAATCCTAAATACAAACACAATCAAACCTACTTTATTTACTTTTTTCTATTATTTTCAAGTGTTTTGTAGTCATATCAACTATCAACTAGCACAGCCACTCAAAACCGAGGTTGATGAATGTCGAAAGGTGCGCACAGAAAATGAAACTCACAGCCAGAAAATGAGCTTCTACAGTCAAGCCTGCTAAATCCAAAATTTAATCATTTAAACTTGACAATCATATAGTGTTATAGTAATTTCTTAATATGATTAGGTAAATGTTAAAAGGTAAACAGGTTAACTGATGTATTCAAAAATACAAGAAAGTTATGAAGAGGAAATCACATTTATTGATTTGGGAGGAAGACTAAGAATATGCCAGCATCTTCAATTGTTAGCCATCAAATTAGAATTTTAGATTAAAAGNCCACTATTGGTGCGCCCAACTACTTCCGCAGATCACTACACAGGTTCCACCGGTCTGGCTGCCAAAACCCCGCAACGATTCACACGACCTTCATTGCCAACCCAATACTGATCTTCACAACTCAAGTCAGCAGTCTCCAACACGCCGATCGATCTTGCTCTGATACCAACTTAAAAATAGGAAGACAAAAAATGAATGAACCTACAGCTCACATGCGAGACAAGCTGCGCCTGGAGGCTGCCGAACAACGCTGCTACTTCATACCTTAAACAATTAAAAATACATGCATACATAAGATTACATTCGTTTAAGAGAGATCAAATAAACTCCTTGGAAAATAAGATCTAAATCCTAAATACAAACACAATTAAAACTATCTAATAAATACTTTCTCCATTATTTTCAAGTGTTTTTGTAGCCATATCAACTAGCACAGCCACTCAAAATTGTGGTTAATGAACTCTGAAAGGTGCGCACAGAAAATGAAACGCATAGTCAGAAAATGAAAAGCATAACCAGAAAATGAGCGTCTACAGCCAAGCGTGCTAAATCCAAAATTTAATCATTTAAACGTGGCAATCATATTGTGTTACAGTAATTTCTTAATAAATGTTAAAAGGTAAACAGGTTAACTGATGCATTCAAAAATACAAAAAAGTTATGAAGAGGAAATCACATTCATTGATTTGGGAGGACGACTAAGAATATGCCAGCATCTTCAATTGTTAGCCAACAAAATTAGAATTTTAGATTAAAAGGTGATTAATTGTGCTCGATTTGGGAGGACGACTAAAAATATGCCAGCATCTTCAATTGTTAGCCAACAAAATTAGAATTTTAGATTAAAAGGTGATTAATTGTGCTCATTATCACTAGGTGTAAGCCTTTCTACTTAAAAATCAAATCAAATAAAAGCAACATAATATACAATGCTTTTAAGTTATAAATAAATTGTTATTACTCGGAATTAAATTATACTTTCGTTAAATTTTTACTCAACTTATTAATCTACCAAATCCACCTGGTGGTGGAGGTGAGGACGTCTGGGCCCTGGGGGTATATCTGGTTTGCGGCTGTTAGATATACTTTTGGATTTATAGTGACAACGGGTGGATAAGCTTACCTATTACAATTTCCTCATACCTTAAAAAAATAACAATAACAACTTTGTTATATCTTACTAGGGGCTAATATACTCTTGGATTATTAAAAATGGGTTATTATCTACTGCGGAAAAAAAAAACTAATTAAAATTCAAAACAACAGCTTTTTGATATTTATTTAAAATTCTGGGGTCACTCCAAGGGCAATCCTGCATCTCAATGTTGTAATTGCTTTGCCTTTACTTACAGCTGGGTCCTCCAATATACATATACAACTCACGATTTCAGACATTTGACTTCTTTTAAAATGTGTGCTGATCGTCCTGATTGAATTTGAATTTCTTTGCAATTTGCTGTGTACTTTTGAAGATCACTTTTATGGCATCTTATAATTTTTTTACTTTTTCTTGTAACTTTCCGGGATCTTTTCAAACGTTTTATTTCCTGTATTGTATTGGTGACTAAGTTTGGTGACCGGAATAAATATATAAAATGTACTATGCTCCCTTCTCGTTAATGAACCAAACGCCCGACAACAAGCCTCCAGTTGCAGAGCATGAGCATTAATGTTATGCAGCGTATGTTGTTGGGTTCAAAGTTAGGTTGCAGAGTATTAAATGCTCTGCAGGCTAGAGTGAACCAATGGGTTTGTAATAATTTTGAATTCAACCACATCCTTAAAGATGTAGATTATTATTAAAGGCTCCCTAATATTTTTTTGTTTTATTTGTTAGTTTGTTAGTGATCTGTGGGACTAGTATGTGGCTGAAAAATAATGATTCAGTGATTGCATCCAGTTTGAGCCACACCAACCTTGATTTTAACATCACACTTAGTTATCGATTATCTTACACTTGGGGACGTTCTGCTATACTTTTGAATTCAACAACGTCATAGTTTATATGAAAGAAATTTTTTACTTAAAATTCCTTAAAAAATTGTTAGATCTGTAAATTTGAGTGATTATTTCAGTATAATTGAAATATCTTAGGGATTTTTCAGCATGTTGAATCAATTTCTGCATTCATAAATGAATTTTAAACAACAAAAAATAATGATTTTGTGCAGATTTATATAACCCTATTCCAGTGAAAAACCATTTTGTATAATCTGAATACCATTTAATAGTAAAAATTTATATATATTGTTTTAAAACATTTTTTATATAAGATAAAGTTTTGATATCTGGTATTTTTTAAAAAATCAATATTTGTCATAAATAAAATATTTCATTGTTTTAAGTAAAATATATCTTTCTATATATATCCCAAGTAAAATCTCTCTCTCTATATCCATAAAACAATAGCAGAGATTTCTAGAGATCCCTTAAATCCATTTTTAGTCTAGATGTATCATGCACACAGAGGGATCAAGTGCAGGTGAAAACTTTCTTAAATTGAAAAACTTTAAGGAAATATTTTCACAAGGAGAGATTTGATCCCTCAATTAAGATGGATCTATATTGCTTATGTCAAAAAAATCAAAATGCATTTTATATTGTTCATTCTATCACACTAACCTTAATTTATGTTTTTCACACACACACACACACATATATATAATGTGAGCTAAATAATAATCTCTCTCACTCCCCCTCTCTCTCTCACACATATATAAATCTATCTTAACTTGAAATTAGTTATCAAAATAAGACATTTGTGTCTCAATTATTTTTTAACTCCTTTATTCTAAATGAAAGTAATAGCCCTTTGATAATTATGTTTTTTTTTTTTTTTAAATCTACAATTTCTATTTATTCAAGAAAGAATCTTAAAGTGCACATGGCACAATACATAAGAGAAAGTGTACATCTTATTAAGCTTAGAAAAGTATAGATGCACAACTACTCTTATAAAGGTATAAAATGAAACTACACTATTAATGTATAGATAATTTCTTATCCTTTATAAAATAATTATCAATTCTTCCCTTTTTTTTTCCTGTTTTTTTAAACTTTTGGCACTCCACTAAAGAAGAAGGATCCTACAAAAACTATTTGTGAGTTAGGAGGAATTATATAATAACTTATATAGGGAACTAATTATTTATCTAAATAAAATGAATAAGTTCCATGAAATCACTTTATTCCACCTAAAGAGGGTTCAGAAACATCTAATGCGTTCGAGGAAGAATGATTAATATCCATGTCATCAAAATTGACCCCTGAAGAAGTGGATTCCCATACTGACAATTGTGATTGTTGATCCTCATTATGATCATCTTCATTTTCTAGAAAATTCCATATTTTTCTTTTGGATCATTTTTCCTAGGAGGATGAGCATGCGCTTGAGGACATGTAGCTTGTAGATGGCCTAGGTTAAGACATATTTGACAAAAAAATGTTGTTTTCTCATAACCTAAGACTTGAGTATGTTGGAAATTTCTCCATTTGAAAAACACTTTGATTGAAAGACTCTTACTAAGAGCTATCTCAACACAAATATGAGCATATATACATAATATAGTCAAATTTCTCTCAAGATATGATTTGATGTAAGTGCTGAAAGAGTTATGAATATCCTCAACCATTGATAAATGCCACAAGTGTAATGGAAAAATAGGAAGATGAACCAAAGATGGTACTCT
>JASDQU010106974.1:33460-44507 GCA_032191745.1 Picea mariana | reverse complement strand
CAAACTTTTGTTTCCCATGATTTTTATAGTTATCTGTAAAAGATATGTTCAACAAAGACTTCACCTTGAAAAAATGCTCAACATTTATCTTTCAACATATAAATTGTTATTCCAATAAAAACTTGAACAAACATCATTTACCTTATTCAACAAAAACCAAAAAGATGATTCAAAAACTTTTTTTAAGTGTTCTAAAAAACCACCATGTATCGATATCGATCCTCCGATTAAGGATATGAAACAGAGGGAAGAAATAAAGAAAGAAAAGAATACAGCTGCAATCAGTAATAGAAATGCTTTGAAATCCCTATCCTTGAGCTTATATCTCTTTGCTCATTTGATGGATTGTGTTAAATTTGTTCGGTCAAAATCCTATTTATACAATTTGGTGCGAAAAAAAACCATACAACATGTCGTTTCATATTTTCTGACAAACGAAATTCGTTCGACAGGCTTTCGACCGAAAGAATAGTTTTTTGGCCGAAAGAATTGGAAATCATTCAGTTTTGACAGATTCCATTAGATTTTAGTCTTTCGGCCGAAACATTATTTTTTCGGCCAAAATATTATTTCGGCTGAAAAAAGTAAATTGCAACTGAAAACTCAAACCAGAGAAATGCCCCAAGCATAACTAAACTTCAGAGGTGGTGGAATCGTGCAAACATTGAGAATTTGGTTTCGAAAATGACACCAGCATTTCCAAAATTGAATCTACTTTCAAGTCGTATAATTTTTTTTCATTTTCTTTATTTTTATCTAATTTTATTTAATTTTAAAAAAAAATCACTACATAATATTTTCAGCAGACATTATGATTCAGTGAAATGAAATATCGGTNTGAAAAAAATATATTCATAATCCTTAAACCGTTCTTTTCAAAAGGGTATATTTAAATTTTAGTTTTAAGTAAAAATTAAGATAGATAAAAGGTGTAGAAAAACATGTTTTTAAACTCTACAACGTTTTCAGCTTGGTCAACTTCAAAAAATTCTAGAAATTATAATATTCATCCGTTAAATTCAAAATAATAGTCATAATAAAATAGAGTCTCTGTAGATTGTTGCAGTATATTTTTTTTCTTAAAAACATAAGTTTAATAATATATACATTGTTGTAGAAATAAGTAACTCATTATCATTCATTTCATGTTTAAGAAACATACTGTTAAACAATTGTCAAATTGACATATCAAATCGTGATAAACAAAAATTAAAAAATAGTCATTGGAAAGCTAACACAATTATTCACAAGTTTTGTTTTTACTGTAAAGTGAAATTCTAAATAAAAAATATACTTTTGTATGTCGGAAGTTGAATAGCTTGTGAAAATACAGCTTTTTTTCTCATAAAACAAGCAAAAGTGTAACCCATCTTCATGATTTCACCCCTATGAGCCATTATATATCCATATAAAAATAAGAATTAAATGGAGATCAACCCACATAAGAAGGATGATGGAAATAAATAAGGGGGAAGAAGAAGTAAGGTAATGGTGGAAGAGATAAGAGTGGTGGTGGGTAAAATGGTGGTGGAGAAAATAAAAAGGGAGGAGGAGATCATGATAGGAAGGGTGGTGATGAATTCAAAGGTTATAGCGAAGACAAGAAGGGTGAAAAAAAAACATATGAAGTCTATATTCATAGATATATCATTGATTATGTCTTATCAAGGTCTTATCAAATAAACCAAAATCAAATACGTTGATAGGGAAGAATTCTTTAGCATGAATCTAGGCTAAGTGGTATATAACAATACTAGGTACGAAGTAGCACCTTGAACTGTTCCTTTTTCTCTTCATTGCACTGTATTAGACTAAAATTTGAAAAGAAAAATTGGTTTCAAATAAGATGTATGCTTTCTGAAAAAATAAATATATATGTTTTGAACCTCTTATTCTATATTGTTCCCTTCACATTTACCTTGTCATTATTCACGTCAGGTTTTATTGTTCCCTTTATAGTGACCTTATGGTTCCTAACATCGGGTTCTATAGACTACACTTGTTAATAATCTGTTGAAACCTGTGAAAGAATGGCATCGAAATTGTGTGAAAATATGATAAGAATTTCATAACATGTAGTTTTTTATTGAATATAATGTCATGTTGCGATAATGATGCTAAAATGATGTTACATACTTATTCATTAGATGGTAATTCGATAAAACATGGAATAAATGATATTCATATGATGCACGATATATGATAGCAATGGATGAACAATGTAAAGATGATGCAACTTGACGCAAACACAATGCAAGAAAAAATCATATTTTTTTAATGTTTCAATGTTGTACATACGATGCAAACACATCCCAAAAGGACACAAAGTTCCATCACAAAAACCCAACATTCACCAAGAAAAAAAATTGACAAGGGGAGAATGGGCTATAACGACGCTACAACCATGTATTCTAGTGGTGATTAGGTTTCCCAAGGTATATCGTGTGTTGATTGGGTGGATCATGTTGTGTTTTTTTTATCTTCTTTTATTTTAATCTCAACTTATTTTAGTATTTTGACAACTAAGTTAGTAATATTAAATTGTAATCTTAAGTAAAATAGTACATAACAAAGAGCTTGTAGAAACTTGTAAGATATGTTACGATGAATTGTTTCAATGGAATATCGATGACAATTTAAAAATCAATTAAAAATATAATAAAAAATATTTTTGAAACAAATCTATGTGAATTGTTAAATACATCTAAGAAAATATGTATTTATTGATGGATTTATATATCAAGAGAATCCATCAGTAGGAAAATCAGAGGAAGTCCTATAGTAGCTTCTACTGCAAGAGGTGTATGGATGTGGGAGGGGATGATGCTCTATACCCATACCCTATGTGGATCATGAGGGGCTTCACCTTGTTGATCAATATCTCATCAGACTAATTAATAAAGGGGGGTTTAAAATTGTAAAAAAAAGAGTCAATATATTGTAGGTATTTGGCGGGGGGGGGGCATGCAGGGTACGAGGGGGATTATATGTTTTGGAGGGTATTAAAAGGGGTATTTGGTAAAAATGGGGGATATCTAGTAAAAATAGTTTTTTTTTTATTAGAAATATGTATTGAGAGAGGGTTTCAACAAAATCATTTTGGGAGGTACTTATAAATATCTAGTGAAATTAGAGGTATTATTTAATATCCCACGATTGCATGTGATATGTCATAGGTTCACTGTGTGGAGACCCTGTGGTGTGGCTCCAAATGACTCTTCTCTACTATGAGTAATGTTGGATGACTCCTCCCTACCATGAGCACATTATTGGGTAAACTTATTGTGTATCTAATCCCACTTAGATATTTCTGCAATTCGTCCAATTGTCTCTTGAGCAGTGGCCCTTCTTTCTTTGGAGTTCCACTAGGTGACTCCTCCCTACCATGATAAGGAGTAGATGACTACCCCTACCATGATAAGCACTGGATGAGTCACCCCTATATGTGCCCTCAGTTACATGACTCTCAACAAAAGTGCTATGGTGGTCCAATGTATATGAAAACTATAACAATGCACCATATGCATTACCAAGCAAGATGGGTGTATGACGATATAAACGAGGGTGATTTTGAGAGAAAGGAGGGAAAAATACACAATTTGGATTATCCCTAACATAATGTCCATCTTCGGGCATCCCTCATCAAATGCTTCGAACTCTAAAATATGAAAATAGTTGACATGTTTATGGCAGATAAACATGGAATACAATTTCCTAATGAAGTAAAATGGCATGTCTCTATTTTTGAGAACGTTTTCATCAAACATCATGTACCATCAATCCATATAATTAGCCTTGATGTTTGGTTCTATGCAAAAATCAATGGAAATGTGTAGTCTATTAATCTAATGAGGAATCAAGTCAGTGCTAAGGTATTGAAAGAGATGAAACATCATGACTTTTGTTATTTTTAATTTTTTCACATCTTGATAACTAATCCCATCTACATAAAAACACCTTTTCACCTAACTATAAGAAGTAATATTGTATAATGTTGCTTGGGCATTAGTATCGTGACAATGCAAAAGTCAAGTGTTTGCTCAAGTTAGTGACAAATATGGTCTCCTTCTGTGAGATTAAAACTTAGGTGTCTCAAAGATGTGTATTCCACCAATATATCAACATGTTGATATTGAGGAGGGTTAATATTTTAAGCTTATTGGTTTCCATGTTTACCTCTCAGATTAAGGGTATTGATTTTCATTTCCAAAATTAAGGTTTTGGGTGTTTGGATTTTGAGAATTTAAGTTTTTAGAGTTTGGGTTTTGAGTATTTTCCAATGGAAAGAAAACAAATTCCATATTTATGACATGCTTTCATTAAACTCAAAACTTCATTACAGTGACAACAAGAGAAAAAAAACTAATAATTTTAGGAAAAATAAGAAAAAGAAACCCTACCTCAACAATGATACCCACCATAGATAATAATTATGTGTTTCTAGTCAATTAGGGAAGCTCTCTCTATTCGATTGAATGGTCATGTGATCGAGGTGGGATAGGGTGGTGTTCTTTAAATCACATCTATGTATTTTTGCCCAAGCACTCTCTCCCAATGTCATGTTGGAATGAGAAAATAAAGCAATGTCATTTTGGAATGAGAAATTAAAGCAGTGATATACACTTTTTTTTTTCTATAAGGAACATAACACATAAACATCATTTCACACTACCAATATGTATTATATTACATACACGTTTTATAATCGTAATCATTTCCCTGGTGCTAATCTCAACATACCATATGCTAAGCATAAAAAGAACATTTACATTATGGATATCAATAACATAAACACATAAACATAATGTAAACTCAACTTTATGAATATGTTCTTCATATATTGCAAATTTATTCAAATTTAATTATAATCACATGACCACTTACTTATAATTATATTCATAGTATAGAAAATTTATTCAAAATACTTTACACTTTAAAAATGCTTATTTTTTTATTATTTTATCTAATTATACAAATAAGGCAAGGACCCTACCACTATACAACTATTGTTTCAATATTTATTTGTCATTATTATTATACTATTGTTTCAATATTTAATTGTCATAATTCTTATATACAAAATCAATGATTTTGTTTTACTTAAAAATAGGAAGACAAAAAATGACTGAACTTGCAGCTCATAGGCGAGACAAGTTGCACCTAGAGGTTGTCAAGCAATGTTGCTACTTCATCCCTTAAACAATCACAGATACATGCATATATAAGATTACATTCCTTTAGGGAGATCGAACAAACTCCTAGAAAATAGGATCTAAGTCCAAAATACAAACACAATCAAAACTACCTAACAAATACTTTCTCCATTATTTCCAAGTCTCCCTCTTAATGGAGAAAGGATTGATTTCCACACCTAATATCTCCTTAAACAGTTCAATTTTTATCTTCCCAAGAGGCTTAGTGAAAATATGAACAACGTTTTCATGGGTATTACAATACATTAGAGTAATATCTTCAGATTGTATATTTTCTCTAAAAATTTGGAACTGAGTATCAACATGCTTTGTTCTTGCATGATAAACTGGATTATTTGCCAACTTGATTGAGCTCTAGTTATCACATCTAATCACTGTAGCCTTTTTTTTTTCTCCAACATCTTGAACAACTCTCCTCAACCAGAAAACTTCACAAGTTGTTGCAGACATAGATTTATACTCTGCCTCAGTGGATGAAAAAGATGCAGTAGGCTGATTCTTCCTGTTGTTAGGGCTTGCAGTTTGCACAGGGCAGTTTACAGAGTAGGGAAGTTTGCACAGTTTGCACAGGGTAGTTTACACAGTAGGGCAGTTTGCATAGTTAGCACAGGGCTTGGTTTTGTCATTAATGTCAAACTTTAAAATGTCAAAGGGGGAGTTTGTTGGTTAGTTTTCACAGGCACTGTGGATCAGTTTTTCATAGGCATGGTGGTTCCTAATTTGGAGATTAGCATGTCTCTCGACATACCGAATTGTGAAACCACAACTTAATCTCCATTTCGGAGTTTCAGATACCGGGAGTCGGAGGTGTTAAGGAAACTCACAACAAGAATGATGAAATCACGAAATGCGAAACCACGACTTAATCTCCATTACGAAGTTTTCGATACCGAGAGTTGGAGGTGTCAATGACACTCACGACAAGAATAATGAAATCGTGAAATGTGAAAGATCAGAGCATGTCAAAGACTCCATTTCGGAGTTTCGTAGACCGGGGAATCAAAGATCAAAGGAACTTTAACCTTTGAAGTAGCGAACCTCGAAATCCCAAAACAGAGACATCAATAAACCACGTCAACTAAGGACACGTGGCACAAGCAGGTAATGACAAGTGTCAAGATGATTCAACATTTCAGGCACATGTAAGTCACGAATCAGAGTGACACGTGGCATCTATTCGGCATGTGTCTCCACGTGTGACGTTAGCAGGTTTACGTAACATCAGAACTTTCTATTTCAGGGTTTTACATAGCAAGCAGAAACTCCATCATCAGGAAGTCTCTAACTCCAAAATGCCAAAAGGGACTATTGTGAGTCTTGAAAACCCGAAAGGAAAAACTTTGAAATCCCATCAAACATCCATCTCAGTGGGTTATGTGAACCATCCAATCACTTTGGAGATTTTGTGATCATGTTGGAGTCATGATGACTCGAAGGGAAAAACGTCGAAATCTCGTCAGTCGTTCAAATAAGAAAAGAAGGGATCAGATTATGAAGTTTGGTGGACCATTGATCTGGCTCCATTTCAGGGATTGCAACTTGGAGTTTCGAGACTCCTCACCACAGGAATGCCGAAATGTCAAAATATCAAAATGCGAAATGGCGAAATCAACGTGAGACCCTGTGCTTGTAATTCAACAGTGTTGGATACTTGCAAATTTGATCGAAGGGCTACTGTTTCTCTTCATGATTAATTTTTCAGTTACAATTTAGTTATCATAACCGAATCATGGTTCTTGGATGGTTGACGTTTCAGTTGTTGAAGCATTGTTCTAGGGATTTGAGGGGTAATCGAAGGGGTTGTAGAAGACAAAAAGAAACACACAGTGATAGTGTGGTGTTGGTGTGTATGGAATTAATAGTACAGCCATAGCTCTAAGGTAAAATTCATTTATGTAAATGAATATAAAACCAAAATAAAATCATACAGGGACTTGAGAAGAAATGATGAAGATATAGCAGATATCAAGGGGAGAATAATGGATTTTGATATGATTATATAAATAGAGAGGACTTGAATGATGAATCATTTGCCAAAGAAGATAAAGAGTTGGTTTGCAGGTTCTTAGTGACAGAGAAGGATTCTAGGGTGGTAGGGAGGAGCAAGGGGAGACTGTAAAAGTCTCTTGTACAAGTTGGTGCTTGTACATCTAGGAGTTGTATCTTCCATTCAGTAGGTGTTGAAGAAACAGAGGTAGCAACCTCATCTGGGTTGTAGCTCAGATAAAATAATAATGTAAAGAGGAGTTGGAGCTTTCCTTTCATTCATAAGAAGAAGAGGTTTTTCCCTTTTGGGTTTCCGCATGAAAAATCACTGTGTCACTGTTTCATTTATGTGATTGTATATTTATTGGTTAAATGTATAACTGCAAGTTAAATGTTAAGGGCATAATTTATTGATTAATAAGTAATCTTCTTATAAAATGAAAGAAATTTTATACAATTGATTCACCCCCCTCCCCCCCCTCTCAGTTGACTTATTCTGTACAACAATTGGTATCAGAGCAAGTTACTTCAAGATATCAGTTTAACCCCTGGAAGTTTTTAATCATTCATAATGGATAAGAAGTCAGAATTTACAAAACATGGATTGCCTTTGTTTGATGGTCATAATTATGCTTTTTGAAGTATTAGGATGAAGTTGTTTTTACAAACTCAAGGAGTAGATATCTGGCAGGTTGTACTAAATGAATATAAAATCCCAACAACCATTCCAATAAGTGCTACAGGTAAGAGACTCTATGAGAGTAATTCCAAAGCTATATATGCAATACTAAGAGGTCTAGCAGGGTCATAATTTGTTAAAGTTATGCATTGTGCATCAACAAAAGAAATATGGGATAAATTGAAAAATGTATATGAAGGAGACACTAAGGTAAAGAGTGTTAAGCTACAATCATATAGAAGTCAATTCGAAAGCCTGAAAATGGAAGAATCTGAAGATATAGCTACCTACTTTCTTTGTATTGATGAAGTTGTTAATACCATGAGAGGTCTAGGAGAAATAGTTAATAATAATATTATTGTGCAAAAGGTACTTAGATCACTTCCTGCAAGATTTGATTCAAAAATATTTACATTAGAAGAAAGAATAGATCTTGATACTTTAGAAATTGATGAATTACATGGAATACTAACAACATATGAGATGAGAACCTCTGGTGAGAATTCTTTCAGGAAATAAGCAGCTTTCAAGGTAGCAAATAAAGATAAGAAAAAGGTTGAAGTAGAAATCAACAGTCATGAGGAGTCAGAAGGTGATGTGGAAGAAGAAAATTTTGTTAAAAATATGAAAAGACGTACTGACAAGTATAAAGGTAAGCTTCCTATGAAATGATTTGGTTGTGGTAGAATATGACATTTTGCATCTAAGTGTCCTTACAATAAGCATACTGATAATGAAGAAGATAGTGATAGAAAACCTAAGGAATTCAAGAATATACATGAGAAGTTTTTTCAAAGAAAAACTTACAAAAATAAAAGCGTGTGTATAAAAGATGACAGTGATATTTCAGAATCTGGTGAGAGTGATGACAGTTCAGATGTACAACTTTTTATGGCTATGGAAAAACAGGATGATCAGTCTAGTGAAGAAGAAGAAGGTGAAGTTGATCTAGAAGCTGAACTAGTAAGTTCTTTAAGTGAATTAAGAAAAGTGAGAAGGGAATGCAAACATTGTAAAAGAGAAATTGAGAATCTAGAATTTGAATTACAGAAATCAAATGGTTTGATTGATAGCACTAAAATCATGGTAGTTGACTTAAAACTTAAAATAGAAGAGGCTNTAATTGGTTATAAATCTGTAGTAACTAATGGATGTTCTAGTTCAAGTGTTGAGAAAGCAGGTACAAAGGATAATCATGAGAAAATTACTAGCAAGAAGATGGAATCAGAAACGCAAGAAGAAAATCAGGGTTCAACAGTGCATAGAAGAAGTTATGGTAGACATCAAAACAGGTTTGAAGGCCACTATTTATTTTTTTATAAGTATGGACATAAGGCTGCATTTTGTAATAGTTTTTAAAGAAAGATAAATGCACATAACAGTCATGAAAGGTCTAATTTTGAATATAGAAGAGGACATGGTAAAACTAGTCAAAACAATATGAACTACTCTTACAACAGATTTGACACGTTAAGATATGAGACTAAATATTACAAGTGTAACAACTTTGGGCATGTGTCAAGAAATTGTCCTATGATCTTTCCGAATTTTAATGAACCCATTTACACAGATCCGAAAACCAAATTTTGGAAAAAGAAAAGTGAAAATCTGAACATTGAAAAATGAACTATAGATCTACAAGCAGAACATAAAGTAAAATGGGTCGTGTATAGTGGATGTTCAAAGCATATGATAGGTATAAAACAACTCTTTGTTGAACTAGATGAAGGAAAAGAAGGTACAGTCACGTTTGGAAATGATCAATCAGCTAGGATAGTTGGAAAAGGAACTGTATGTCTAAACAACAAGAAAATCATGGCTGAAAATGTCTTATTGGTTGAGGAAATGGAACATAACTTATTGAGTGTAAGTCAAACCTGTGATAAAGGTCTCTTTATGATTTTGATTCAAAAGGATGTCAAATCAGGGATATAAAATCAAATAAACTAGTTGGAACAGCCACAAGAACTTCAAGCAACATTTACATACTAGATGAAGAAAGAGAAAAATATTATCTTGGGAGTGAAGATAAAAGTTGGTTGTGGAACAAAAGACTTGGACACATTAACTTTGAAAATCTTATTCAGTTGAATAAAAAAGAAGCAATAAGATATTTACCTGTCATAAAGGATCTTTCAAGTTCTATCTGCAAGGAATGTCAACATGGTAAGCAAACTAGAGTTAAATTCAAAACCAAAGAACATTCAACAACTAAACCATTGGAAATGGTACATGTTGATGTCTGTGGACCTATGAGAACAACAGGGTTAAAAGGAGAAAGATATTTTCTACTATTTGTGGATGACTTTAATAGAATGACATGGATGTTTTTATTGAAAAAGAAATCTGAAACTTTTATCTGTTTTCAAACCTTCAAGGAGTCAACTGAAAATGAATGTGACATGAAAATTAAATGTTTAAGATCAGATAATGGAGGGGAATTTGTGTTTAAAGAATTCAACATATACTGTGATGAAAATGGGATAAGAAGACATTTTTCTGTTACTAAAACACCTCAACAAAATGGAGTGGTTGAAAGAAAAAATAGGACTGTTATGGAGATGGATAGAACTATGCTCAATGAATCTAAACTAAGTAATATACTATGGCTTCAAGCTGTTCATACTACTGTTCACATTTTAAATAGAAGCTTGTTGAGAAACAATCATTTTAATACGCCCTATCAGTTATGGAAAGGCAGACCAACTAGTGTTAAACATTTCAGAATTTTCAGCAGTAAATGTTATATCAAAAGAGTTGACAAGCATTTGGGTAAGTTGGAATCTAGAACAGATGAAGGTATTTTAGTTGGGTATTCATGTTCAAGGAAAGCTTATAAATGCTACAACTTCAGATTGAACAAACTAGTTGAATCCATAGATGTGAAATTTGATGAGTCGTCATTTTTGAAGTCTAAATCTAAACAAAAGAATCATCAAATATATGAGATAGATGACAAGCATAAAATGAATGATGTGGTAAGTGAAACAGAAGAAACTAAGGCTGCTGACAGTGAACAATTAATTCCTACTTTGACATAGGGCACAACTCCATCCAAAAGCATGACTCCATCAAAGACTCCAAGCAAGAGAATACAGAAAAATCACCCTGAAGAACAAATAATTGGTGACATAAATGCAGGTGTTGGAACAAGAAGAAGAATGCAAGA
>JASDQU010106974.1:12291-22719 GCA_032191745.1 Picea mariana | reverse complement strand
TATGGGATGTATCCTTAACCTGGGAGAGTTTGTCACAAGGGCCAACCTGTACTTCATGATCCTAGGATCGTATGATGTCATGATTGGTATGGACTGCTTGGAATCGCATGAGGCAATACTCAACTGTAAGACAAAACGGTTGAGCTTGGTCGATGACGAGGGACAGAGACGGGTGATTGTAGGATGGAACCAGGGAGTTTCTCTAAGGTTTATCTCTTCCTTGCAACTTCGGAAGAACATGCGAAAGGGGTGCAAGCTTTATGCAATCCTTGCATTAAACGAGAAGGGAGTAGCAGAAGGTCTAGAACACCTTCCAGTGGTGAGAGAGTTTGCAAACATCTTTCTAGAGGAATTACCTGGGATGCCATCAGAGAGGGAATTGGAGTTTACCATAGACCTAAAACCGGGGACTGAACCGATAGCAAGAACGCCTTATTGGATGTCGACCTCGGAGTTACAAGAGTTGAAAATGCAACTGAAGGAGTTGTTGGACCTGGGACTGATACGTCCTAGTGTGTCACCGTGGGGTGCACCTGTTATTTTCATACGAAAGAAGGATGGATCGTGAAGGCTTTGCATTGACTACCATCAACTGAACAAGGCCACAATCAAGAATCAGTATCCATTGCCAAGAATTGATGATCTGTTCGATAAAATGAAGGGTGCGACGGTGTTCTCCAAGATTGATTTGCGATTAGGGTATCACCATTTATGGATCAAGGAGGATGATGTCCCTAATACTGCCTTTAAGACGAGATTTGGACATTACAAATTTACTATTTTACCGTTTGGACTGACAAACGCCCTAGGGGTATTTATGAGTTTGATGAATAGGGTGTTCTACGAGTACTTGGACAAGTTCATCCAAGTATTCATTGATGATATTTTGATTTACTCTCGGATGATGGAGGAGCATGATGAGCACTTGCATTTGGTGCTGCAATGTCGGCAAGAGCACAAATTGTATGGGAAGTTATCCGAATGCTCATTTTATCAATCGAAGATTCACTACTTAGGGCATGTCATCTCCGGTGAAGGCATCGTCGTGGATCCAACAAAGGTCGAGGCTATTATGGAATGGCCTGCACTGACGAATGTCCTGGAAGTGCATAGATTCATGGGTTTGGCAGGATACTATCGATGGTTCATCGAGGGGTTTTTGAAGATAGCAAATCCGATCATGGAATTGCAGAAGAAAAACAAGAAGTTTGTTTGGACCGAGAAATGCATGGAATCATTTCGGAGGCTCAAGGAGTCGTTAACAAAAACACCGATACTAAAGGTCCTTGACATGGACATGGACTTCTTGGTATGCACTGATGCATCCAAGGAGGGCTTAGGCGAGGTCTTGATGCAAGACAGATGAGTGATTACTTACATTTTGAGGAAACTGAGAAGGCATGAGGAGAACTACGTGATGCATGATTTGGAGTTATTAGCCATCATATATGCCTTGAAGGTTTGGAGACACTACCTTGTCGGATGAAAATTTGAACTAAGGACCGACCACTGTGGACTAAAACACATATTTATGCAGAGCGAGTCGCATGAAAACGACGTTGGTCGGAATTGCTTAGAGAGTACGACTTTGAGATTACTTACATAAAAGGAACTATGAACCGAGTGGCAGACACTTTGAATTGAAGACCGCGCATCTTTTCGGTGCTACCACTTCGACGAATCTACGTGAAAATATTCTCACTTTACAGCATGACGATGACTGGTACAAAGAGGTCGAGGATTTTCTCAGACAAAACACAATGATGGTAATACGATTTGAGGGATTTTCATTTGATAGCGATGGTTTATTGAGGTTTAAAATTCAGATCTACACACCACCAAACAACGAGTTGAGGATGTTGATCCTAAGCAAGGCTCATAGAGCAGTATACATGGATCACCTAGGAGTCATGAAGATGAGGGTAGACCTTATACCCTTATTCTTCTGGAAGGGAATGAAGGCAGACATAGTCAACTATGTGGCCAGATGTCTAGAATGTCAGCAGGTAAAGGCTGAACATACACACCCAGTAGGATTACTACAACCGCACACTATTCCGGAATCGAAATGGGAGGTTATTTCGATGGATTTTATTGTTGGATTTCCATTGATGGCAAGGAGACATGAATCGATTTTTGTAGTAGTAGACACTTTGACGAAGAGTTATCACTTTATTCCTATGTGTATGACGTATCAGGCACCTGACATGGCGAGATTTTTCATCAGTGAGATTGTGAGGCTGCATGGCGTGCCTAAGAGGATTATATCTGATCGAGGATTGGTGTTTAATGGATGATTTGGACGAGTTTCCAAGAGACCTTGGGAACCCAACTTAACTTTAGTACTGCATATCATCTAGAGACTGATGAGCAGAACAAACGAATGAACCAAACCTTGGAGGACATGTTATGCATGTATGTGATGGACCAACAAAACCGTTGGGAAGAATTCTTACTGCTGGTAGAATTTGCTTACAACAACAGTTACCAGAGCACCATTAAGATGGTGCCTTTCGAGTTTCTTTATGGGTGACCATGTCGGACACCTTTGAGTTGGGATTGGATTGAGGATAGGGTCTTGGTGGGACCAGAAGTGATCCAAGAAATGGAAGAGAAAATGCAGACAATAAGACAAAGAATTAAAGAAGCACAGGATCGACAGAAGAGTTATGCCGATGCGCACCGTGTCGACCGTAGTTACAAGGTCGACGATCGAGTCTTCTTACGGGTTAAACCACATAAGAGTTCGATCAATTTTGGGAAGGGAGATAAACTCTCTCCTAGGTTCATGGGACCTTTCGAGATTGTGGAGAGAAAGGGGCCTGTGGCCTATCGACTAGCCTTGCCAGATTCCTTGAGGTGTATGCACGATGTTTTTCATGTATCTATTTTGAGACATTATATTAGTGATCCTACACATGTTATTGACATAAGTTCCTTCCAGGTATTGGACGAGGGGGCACTCATGGCTGAGCCTATCCACATCTTGGATCATCGTGTTCGACAGCTGCAACGTTGAATGGTAGATCAGGTCAAGGTCCAGTGGGACAATTATAGTCAGCACTCGATGACCTGGGAGGACACATATGATATGCATCAGCAGTTTCCATTTTTGTTTGATAGATAGACATATGATACTGTGATACACTTTATTTTGGCATTTATACCGTGACACTTCGAGACGAAGTTTAGACCAAGAGGGGGTGTATGTAACATCCCACTCTAGCACACTGAGTGAACTTATTCTTTGAGGACACTTGCTCGCAAGTGACCTAGATTATTATGCTATTAAAACTTTTGATTTTGATTATGAGGCATTATGGGTTGATGACATGTTGTTTTACTACATTGACGTAGACAGGTGTTATTGACTCGGTTTTACTGAGTGTGCAGGGTTTTGGACCTCGAGGATGCAGAGGCATCGATGGAACCCCTTGGACTCTGGATCAAGTCAGGGAGTGTTCCATTGGGGTTGGATTGTTTTACTGTGATATTAGTGCATTTGAATAGATGATATGATGTGGATATGTTCTGACATGATTTGTTGATGATGCAGGCTAACGATAGCTTGTCGACCAGACTCACATATGGAGTAAAGGGGTCATGCACGACTACCAGAGATGTTGAGGAAGAAGTGTGGACAACAGCCTTTCCACAACCTACTAGAACTCCCATCGTGGCTCGAACTGTAGGTTAATGATTACCTAGTTCGAGAGGACCCACGATGTCGTGAGGGCAGACTGCGACAGTCGCTCACGATGATTCTAAGGGTTGCGCAATAAGGCAAAGGCCTTTTTATTTTGAATCCCTTAGTCTCCCACAAGCTCACCTGGCAGAGTGTTGACTCCAGGGGTTATTGATGTCTACCAAATCAATCAAGAGGTGAGTGGAACCCTTGGAGCACGTAGTTTGTCCTCAAGGGCACATCATGCAAAGGAACAGATGAGGCGAGTGGCACCCTTGGAGCACCTAGTGCGTCCTGAAGGGCACGTCGTGTTGTTGATGATAGAGGGATGAACCTAGATGTCCCTAAGACAAATAACATGTTAAGTAATTTTTAAAAACAATTTCCCTAATTAAATATCGCCCAGTACGGAATTTAAGGCCTAAGTCTAATTTACGCTAGTGGTAAAATTTTGTCTTCTATAAAAAAAAATAGTGATAAAAATAATAACAATAAAAACCAGTCATATAATAATTATGATCTTCGTTAAATCTTGTAACATGAAGGGAGTAAGAAATTTAATTTATTAAAATTATGTGGGATTAAAATTTAAAAAGGGAATTAATTGTTTTATTACCCCAATAAATTAAAGTATATTAATTAAATAAGAAAACGGAAAAAGGGTTAACTTTCACACCTACCTTTTTGAGTTCTAAGTAAAAAGGGGAAAGAGGGAAAATCAAAAATAGGAAACTAGGGAAAAGAGGTAACATAAAAAGGAAAAAAGGGGAACTTAAGGGAAAAAGCGGAAAGTCAACTTAGTAAAGAATCTACCATTAAGAGCTTTCTAATTTTAAATTGAATTACCAATTTCATAATAGGGAAAGCCTTTAAAACCTGTAAGGGAATTTGGGGACACCTAGGAGTGATTCTAGGAGTAACTCTAGGTGGGTGAGGGAAATAAGATAATTAACTAATTAAAGAAATTAAATAATGGAGGAATGTAGGGGATGGGGGACACTTGTACGAAGAAGAATTTTTAGGAATTTATTTTAAAATTTTAATTAAATGAGATTTTAGGAAAGAAAGGAAGTTCGAAACTCTACATATTGAAAAGGGAGAAGGATGAAGGATCATCTTCTGTTTGTCTAACGATACGCTATAGAAATATCTACTTGGTTGATTTACTTGTGGGAGTTGGGATACCCAGCTCAGAGAGGAGTGGTAGATCGGCCTTGTGAGGCAAGTTGGGAGGTTGACGAGATATATGGATAGTGTGTGTGGCCCCTTTGTGGCTTGGGGGGATAAGGGGGAAGAAGAGTACCCGTAGCATTGGTTGGGAGGTACTCGTGAAGTCTCGACGGTCGGCAAGCGGGAGTTGCACGGCGCACGCGGACATCACTCGGAGCGGGAAAACAAGCAACGGTACGCTTTCTTCGTTTGAAGGGTAGAAGGTTGTAGTTTTTATGGTTGGATCTGCATGTTGATTTGTAAGTAGATTGGATGTTTAGATTGATAGCTGAAATTTTCTTAGCCTAGCTCTTTGGTTGTCGTCTCCTATGGCCTTGTTTTCCCACATGTTTTGACCACCCTATGGTGTTGATTGTGACCTTGAGGTTGTTTATCCTTTGTCCCTAGCTCGTCAGTCCTCGCATGAGCAGTTGGCCAGGAGCCTGATCTACGGTCATCGCCTTAGCGTTAAAAGACCTATGGATCTCAACGCCCTGCTTTTCTGTGCGAGGATGATGAGCGAAGGACAAATCCGCTAGCCGACTACCCTTGATGTTTGTTTCCGGTTGATGGTTGATTCCACCATCTGGAAACGACCTCTGCGTGTGAATTATTTGTGTCCTGGTTGGTTTTCTCTATGCCTTGACTGATAGAACCCTTGCAATCATTCCATGACCTTTCCCATTGGATCCTTGCATTCTCTTACTATTGTTTGTGTTGTATTGGGGTTATAGCAATGGAAGCACGAATTGATTCCTTGTCTGCAAGTTTTGGGTATTCTGGCAATGGAAAAATGCAATAGTTTCATGTTTGCATTTCATTATTTATATTTTGGCAATGAAAGAAAAAAAGGGAATTGATTTCAGGTCTGCATTTTTATAATGGTATCCTGGAAAAGGAAACACGTTGTTATTTGATTTCCTGTCTGCATTTACATTGGTGTCCGGGAGATGAAAAACGTTTATGTATTCCTGTCTGTGTGGTAATGGTAACCTGGAATGGAAAAATGAATTAATCTCTCTGTCTACATTTTCCCGTTTTGACTACGAGTTTTCCAGTGAATTGATGTCTGCATTTTCCTGTTGAATGCCCCCGATTTTCCCTTTGGAAACAAGACTGAGTTTTTTGTTATTAACGCCCACTAAATTACTAGAATTGATTGTCTGAGTTTGCTGTTATTACAGCCACTAAATTGTTGGAATCAATTGATTGAGTTTTGTTGTTATTACACCCACTAAATTGCTGGAATCGATTGACTAATTTGTTGTTATTAATGCCCACAAAATTATTGGAATTGATTGACTGATTTGCTATTATTAACGCCCACGAATTTGCTTCAAATCGGTTGCCTGAGTTGTTGTAAATGCCCATGATCCTTGCCAAATAACAGTAAATGAAACATAAACATCAAATGTCCTGGAGATTCTCAATCTTCGAGTATTGACACGTTTTAATAATTATCTTCTGCATTATTACGACCACTAGATCATTCTATACACTTATCTTAAGGGCAATCATGTAAATTTAGCGTTTAACCATTTTTATGGATTTTGTTTTGTTTTACATAAGACAATTTCCTTTTATCTTCTGTTTTTGTTGTGAAGATATCATTAAACTTCTTCTATATCAACTGTAATACAATGAGAACCCCTTTTGGGGTTGTTAACAACAAGATAAACATCGTCACATATACCAGCCCAAATTTTAAACAATTGTTTCTCTTGCAAAATGGACATGAAGAATCAACAATAAAAGCTAAAACAATCCAAGACTTGCCTCTATGCTTTTTACAGATAGTCGTATGCATATCATCTTCTTTAGGAATTTCAAGTGGTCGTTTAATGGTGATTTTTAAAACTAAAAACTCATCTTTCCTACCATAAACTTAATATAAATTTAACACAATTTTTTTCATTCCATAAATCTGACACATTAAATCGTAAAGAAATCGATATTTATGGATGATCACGTTTCACATTCTCTTTCATCTTAATCTATGTTTATGTCATAATGAAACATTATGCCCTTAAAATGTTTTATCCAATTTTGATGGATGAGAATTATCACCAAATTATCACAACTAAAGGAAGTTTACTACATCATTGGAAGCTCAATATGTTTTAAATACAATGACATATGGTAGTAAATGAAATTCGGTGTGGAGTGTTATAATAAACAAAATTTATATGAAGGAACTTTACAATTGGGGTGGGAACTAGTTACACACGGACTTTCTATTTCTCATGTTCTTTAAAATGGTTAGCTTAATAATCTTTAAGTTTATTTAGATAGGAATTTTTTTTATAATAATAAAAATAACGTTATTTTAGAACACTTTTAGAAGATAGGTATTTAGTAAGAGATAGATTATCATTGTCACATATTTGTCATATTATATTGACCTTGTTGGTCAAGGATATATGGCATGTTGGGAGACATAGGGTTATATATACATTATGACTCTCATCTAGTATGTAATTTTATTTTTATTATTAATAAAATTGTGTGTTTGAGGATACTTGATGAACTTAATATGGTATCAAAACTATGGAAATCAAATGACCATGTAATGAGAAATGTATGGTAGACTCCAAATCCGAAGGTTGTATTTCTTTGTCAAGTGAAAGAATGTCTTCAATGGGGTATTTCTTTAGTTATTAAAAAAAAAAAAAAGATTTTCAATTTTAAAATATTGATCATTGCTTTCACATCTCTTTTTGAAATTATTTGTAATTCAGTTCTTCTTTTCAATCAATTTTATAATTTTTGTAAAGATCCATGACAGTCAAATTTTAGATATATAATTCTTTATAGATCAACAAATTGTTCGTAAAATATTTGCAAATCTAATAAATCTAACAAATCTATCTTATATTTTGGATAAAAAGAAATTGTTTTAATATAAATTTTAGTGGGTATTATTATTCAACTTTCTTGAAGTGGCTCTATGCCTAACTTAGTGCACCTCATGATAACTATTATGACCTTAATAACTTGATAATATTCCACTCCTTCGCCTTTCGACTTCTTTCTTAAGCGATATTGTTCTGGGTTGTTGACGAAGTCATTTTACCTTGCAATGCCCGCTGAGGGTGTTGTTGTTTATTATAAGTAATGTTTATACTTGGTTATGTAAACATTTAATGTGCTTGGTTTCTCACTATAAGGGTTCTAGCTACTTGGGTAATTAATGTTGGTTTGTTAGGATGATTGTCCTTAGCTTAGTAGGCTTGGTTTGCTTGATTCAGGTGGGATGTAGACACCTCCTTGTTCCTCAGAACAATCGCCATCCCTGAGACCTTAAATGGTCAAAATTGATGAGAACCTGGGCTTGAGCGTTGCTTATGTGTCCTGGAAGTCCTAACCATTGCAGGGTAGGATGGGTGGGTGGTCATTCTTATTCTTGTTAGGTCGTCATGTTGTTGTTGCGTGAGTTGCTTGCGTGGTGTCCATCGTCATGTTGTGTTGTTAAGTATAATGCCATGTTTACCTTCCTACACACACACACACCCCAAAAAAAAAAGTGAGGCTTGTTGTCATAACAAAATGAGAGGGTTGTTACATTGTGTTGATGAAAGGAAGAGTACTAGTGGAGCAACATTTTTTCTTGGAGGATGTCTTGTAAGTTGGTCAAGTAAAAAACAATCAGCAATGTCTCTGTCTACTGCTGAAGCAGAATACATTGTAGCTGCAACTTGTTGCACTCAGGTTCTATGGATGAAACAGATGCTGGAAGATATACATATTCATTATAATGAACCTATACCTATCTTCTGTGATAATACCAGTGCAATTAGTATTTCTAAAAATCCTGTTATGCATTCCAAAACAAAGCACATTCCCATTAAATTTCATTTTCTAAGAGAGCAGGTTATGTCTAAAGTTATTAAAGTGGAATATGTTGGCACAAAGGATCAGATAGCAGATGTATTTACTAAACCTTTATCTAAAATGAAATTTGAAAGTCTCAGGGATCAGTTGGGGGTTTACCCTCTGTAATTTCATTTCATTCTCAAATATTGCACGGGCTTCATTATAAAAATCAGGCTGCACAGGTTTATTAACTATTATTGATAGGGGGAGTTGCTGCTGAAATGATACATCTTTGCAAGTGATTTTCATTGCTTAGGGGGAGTATGGTTGATTCCTTTTCCATATATGTCAAAAGGGGGAGAAGAGATTTAAAGTTTTCCATCAATGCCAAAGGGGGAATTTGTTGGCAAGGCTTGCAGTTTGCATAGGGCAGTTTACATAGTAGGGAAGTTTGCACAGGGCAGTTTACACAGTAGGGAAGTTTGCACAGGGCTTGGTTTTGTCATTAATGTCAAACTTTAAAATGTTAAAGGGGGAGTTTTTTGGTCAGTTTGCACAGGCACCGTGGATCAGTTGTTCACAGGCACAGTGGTTCCTAATTTGGAGATCAGCATGTCTCTCGACATACCGAAATGTGAAACCACGACTTAATCTCCATTTCGGAGTTTCGAATACTGGGAGTTGTAGGTGTCAAAAACACTCATGACAAGAATGATGAAATCACAAAATGCGAAATTATGACTTAATCTCCATTTCGGAGTTTCAGATACCGAGGGTTGGAGGTGTCAAGGACACTCACGACAAGAATGATGAAATCGTGAAATGAGAAAGATCAGAGCATGTCAAAGACTACATTTCAGAGTTTCGTAGACCGGGAAATCAAAGATCAACGGAACTTTAACCTTTGAAGTAGCAAACCTCAAAATCCCAAAACAGACACATCAACTAACCACTTCAGCAAACCACGTCAGCTAAGAACACGTGGCACAATCAAGCAATGACAAGTGTTAAGATGATTCAACATTTCAGGCACATGTAAGTCTCGAATCAGAGTGACATGTGGCAGCTATTCGACACTGTCAATCCACGTGTGACGTTAGTAGGTTTACGTCACATCATAACTTTCTATTTAGGGGTTTTACATAGCAAGTAGAAACTCCACCATCGCAAAGTCTCGAACTACGAAATGTTGAAAGGGACTATTGTGAGTCTCGAAAACCCGAAAGGAAAAACTTTGAAATACCATCAAACGACCATCTCAGTGGGTTATGTGAACCGTCCGATCACTTCAGGTATTTTGTGATCATGTTGGAATCATGATGACTCGAAGTGAAAAACGTCTAAATCTCGTCAGTCGTTCGATTAAGAAAAGAAGGGATCAGATTATGAAGTTTTGTGGACCGTTGAAATGGCTCCATTTTGGGGATTGTGACTTGGAGTGTTGAGACTCCTCACCATAGGAATGTCAAAATGCCAAAATATCGAAATGCGAAATGGAGAAATCAATGCGAGAGATTGTTCTTGTAATCCAATGGTGTTGGATACTTGGAAATCTGATCGAAGGGCTATTGTTGCTCTTCACGATTAATTGTTCAGTTACGATTCAGTTAGCAGAACCAAATCATGGTTCTTGGACGGTTGGCGTTTCAGTTGCTGAAGCATTGTTCTAGGGATTTGAGGGGTAATTGAAGAGGTTGTAGAAGACAAAAAGAAACACGCAG